>PVHX01007869.1:0-87843 GCA_004024805.1 Geosciurus inauris | reverse complement strand
GTGCACCCTGGTATCCCCTAAAGCATTTATACAGATACTTGTTGGTTTGGTTTTGATTTAAGAGAATGAAGTTGAAGTGATTAGGCTATAGAAATTTCTTCTTCCTTAGCAATATCATCTTTCTTGTCACTGACCAAATCCTGTGGATAGAAGACAGACATTTTCATTCTATAATGGGTATCAAATTGATCCTTCTCCAATCCTTTCCCCATGAGAGGGAAGGGCTGGGAACAGGGAGTATTCAGTGTGAGATAGGACTAGAGAACAAAGAAAGAAACAGATTAATGCTCAGGAATTAAATTTTAGCTCCTTTATAGTTCACGAGAATGTACGAAAAACCATAACCTAAGGAACTAGGCCAGGTTAGAGATTCCTGGACTTTATATTTTATTTATTCTTAATCTTCTTCTTCTTATAATTATTATTATTATCATTATCATTTTGGTACTGTGGATTGAACCTGGTTTTACCATTGGCTACATATCCAGCCCTTTTTAGTTTTTATTTTGATATAGGACCTTGCTAAGTAGCTAAGGCTGGCCTCTAACTTGCCATCTCTGTCCTTGATCTCCAGAGTCACTGAGATTATAGGCAGGCACCATGCATCTGGCTCGAACCTTTTGTTTTAGAGCAGAGAAACTTCTTTTAAAAGTGAAACTTCACTTGGAAACCCCATACATAAGCAGGAAAAGGTGGAAGGGCTCTGGTTAAAGTGGGGCATGGGGGGCCAAGAGTCCCTGTTGCAGGGCCCCCAAACCACCTGCTCCTTCCTGGGGTCGTATGGCACCTCTGTGGAACCACGGGGGCTCTGCTGGACACTGTTTGAGAATCAGCTGACCAGATAATTTGCCAACTGGGCTCCAGGGAGACAGATGAATAACACGCAGTGCCTGCCAGCACCGAGCTCTCAGATCTTTTCAATTCAGTGTGATAAGGTCTGTGACAGAGGTATGCCATGGGAGCAGAGAGAGAGGCCAGCAGGACTGGGGCAGAGAGGCCTGGGATGGGGAAGCACCTCAGCAAGACATGGTGGCCAGTTAGTTTCAAAACACTCATGTAAAACAAAAGGGGAAAAGTTCAAGTTGAAAAATCTATGGATATCGAAAGATAACATTGCATTCTACAAGGTCATTGCCAAAATGGTTCTCATCCCTGGAGGACAATCAGGATGCTGGATGGTCAAGAGGTCAAGCCACATGCCAAGAGGCAGTGGGTGTTGGGCCTGCGTCTGACTTCCTTACCAACCTGCCATAAAAGTGTGCCACTCCCTGGGAAGTCACATCCCCCCTGGGATTTACCACAGACTGAACAAGTAGCTCCTCAAAATGGTCTTCAGGAAACCCAACAAATGTGGTCATTGTCAGTGTATGGAAGTGTCAGTAAAATGTCCAAGCTGCCCCTTGACCAAAGCCTGACTCCTGCACTGAGCTTTTACTCACCTGTTCTATTTATAGTCGGCTTCTGTCAGACTTCAAATGCTTCCTTCTTCCTCACTTTCTTCACCTCTCTCTCTCTCTCCTCTCTCTTTCCCTCCCCTCTCTTTTTTTCCTGTCATTCATTCTTCCTCTCTCTATCTATCCCCTCCTCTCACTTCCTATCTCTCTGTGTCTCTTTCTCCCCTTTCTCTTTCATTCAGAGGACTCATACAGCTGAGACTCGGGAATGAAAAAGAAGAGGAGAATGGAGGCGCTTGCTCTCAAGGAACAGGCGGAGAATAGCCAGGCAAGCCCTGGTTTATTCTGTCCAAGCTGAGCAAGCAGATTCCTCCCCTGGGGAGGCCCAGTGCTGGGATGAGAGGCCAGGCTTGTTGCCCTCACTAATGCCAATCCTTGAGGAGGAGACACCAAAGCAGCTCTACCTTTCCTCTGTTCCCTGCACTGCCTACTGTGCCAAAGACTTTACCACTTTCCAGATCTCAGCAAAGGCCAGATGCCTGACCATCCAACAGGTGCTATGCCTAGAGACCAAGCCCTTATCTGTGACTAGGGATGGTGGCTTTAAGCTCCCCTCTACTCCTAGCATCTGGCGTAGATTTTGGTACAAGGTTCCTGCCTAAGGTCCATTGGCCCCTAAAGATATGTGGATGGGCTTAGAAAGGGGAGATGCCTGCCAGTTGGGATCTCTGCAGATCCATGTGAGTGTATTTTTCTGGGAAAATGATCCACAGTTTTCGTGAGACTTTGAAGTGGGGTCTAAAGCCCCCAAATTATTAAGAAACATGTTCTCAAAGTTGAAGGAACTCGCTTGCACTGGCCAAAGACCTGTTCCCAGATGCCTAAAGGGCAGCCACAGGGGAGAAGGCAAACACTGTATTCTGCACGGCTTCCCAGGAACTTGGACTAGGGGTAAAATTTCAGGCAGCTCAATATGAGGACCAACTATTTGAGTGATGTGAAAATAAAACAGACTGGTGCCCCAAACACTGAGGTCCTTGTTACTGAGGTATTTAATCAGTGGCTGTCCTTGGTGTTGGGATACAAGATAGACTCATGGCCCCTTGGGTCTGGTCCAACTCTGAACTGGACTGATTAAAGTTAGGCTTCTGAGGCTCTCTCAGGTGAAAGAGCAAAGGGAAAACGTCAAGCCTCCCCTTGGGTTCGACTTGTAGGAAGAGGCTGTGGGCGTGGACGGCCAATGGAGCACATTGTTGGCTTCTGTCAGCAGGGCTCTAGAGCCTCTGGAATAAGACATCGAGAGCTTGGCAGAAGCCACGGGGTGGCACACACCTGTAATCCCAGCAGCTCAGGAAGCTGAGGCAGGAGGATCATGAGTTCAAAGCCAGCTTCAGCAACAGTGAGGTGCTAAGCAACTCAGTGAGACCCTGTCTCTACATAAAACACAAAATAGGTCTGGGGATGTGGCTCAGCGGTCGAGTACCCCTGAGTTGCATCCCCAGTACCCAAAACAAAAATTGCTTGGTAGAGCAAGATGTTACCAAATTGACCCAAACTGGGCCCTGGTAACTGGAAGCTTCAGAATGTGTCTTTATGTTTACTCCTCTGTGTAACAGTATATAAAATGTTTAGGATTTTCTCCCAGTATATATAAGAAAAAACATTGTGTTTATGTACTTTTCTTGTTTGTTTTTTGGGGGGTACTAGGGATTGAATCCAGGGGTGCTTTACCACGGAGCCACATCCCAGCCCTTTGCATTTATTAATTAATTTAGAGACAAGGTCTCCCCAAACTGCTGAGGTTCTTTACATTGCTGAGGCCGGCCTTGAACTTGCGATCCTCCTGCTTCAGCTTCCCAAGTTGCTGGGATTACAGGCCTGTGCCACCATGCCAACCTATATAGTTATTTGTAGATTAACTGTTTTTTTTTTTTTAAGAAGTTGTACCACATGGAAAATATCACTTCCTACAAGTCCCAGCGATGGAATTCCTAGATGCAAGTTGAGTATCGATGAAGCAGGTCACATTGACACTTACAGTCAGTGTTCACTGAAGTAAGTTTTCCTATCTTGTTTTCAAATTGGAACACAAGTTTTCTACTCTGTCAGTATTCTTTTTGTAGTATACCTTCATTTTATTCCACGGACATATGTTGCTTGCAGATGTGTGGATTAAAGAAGGGAATGTTGACATGGAAAGCAGGGGTCATATGGTTCTCTGCCTATCTGAGTCACATAAGCAAATAGACATAGTATTTCAAAGGCGAGGTGAACAGTCGTGGCCTTTGATTTCTTCAAGAATAATGGAGGAGAGCTGCTGTGGAAGAAACAATGGTTTTGGAGCAGCTTAATCAGGATTATCACAAAACTATCACAAATGTGTTTCACAGGGGCAAACATTGCCTCTTATCCTGGCGTTCCTTATTTGTGAAGTTGCCACACCCTCGCTGGCCACCTGGAGGGAGAGGCAGATTTCCAGCAGGCGGGATTGGTCCTCAAGGGCTGGGGAGCCCAGTGGGCACAAGGGAGTACACCCAGTGGCACTCCAAGGGCTGCCCTCCAGGAGCCACCCTAGTGGGTCCCTGTATTCAGGTTGGTAACAGGACTATTTCCTCTTGCCTCTAATTGTCTGAGACCCCAAACTGGAGGGAATCCAAGCTGAGGGACCCAGAACCCAGCCAGAACTGCCTTGTGGGAAGGACAGGGGGCTCTTTTGGTGGGTTGCCACAGCCACCCCATGCTCCCTGCATTTCCTGGTAAAGGAAGGTAAGGCAGGAGGCCCAGTTTACACCAGGTGGAGCTGGCTGCAGCTCCAGCAGGAAGGGGGACAAGCCCCTCTGTAAAGCACTTTTGGGAGAATATAAGTCCAGTCAGGGTGACATGAGGCACATGGTAAAAGCCTAGAAGACAGGGAAAAGCAGGGGAAATTTCGGCTTCTTTTTCTTGTCTTGGCAGATCTGATGGCCTGAAGCCTACAGACCTCTGTCCTGTTGGAGGACTGTGGCTGCAGAAGGGGAACCCAACATCTGGCCCAGTTACCTCCTGGATGGACCCACGCCTCTGTATCATTAATTCTCTTAGCAATTCTGGGGGAAGGGGCAGGGCAGGTGCCATCGTTATCCCAGTTTTGCTGTGGAGTCTTTGGGCTGTTGGAGAGGTATTCAAGGTCACATGGTTCATAAGAAGCACATACAGGGTTTGGAATTAGATCTTCTAACTTCAAAGTCAAATCTCCTTCCAGTGCTCACGCTGCATTGCCCCACTCACTCCAGAGAAGCCTGAGACACTCCTTCCTTCACAAAAGAGGCCCCTGTTTAGAAACAGCTTCATAAAGCCGGGCGTCCTTTGGTGAGTGGTGCTGGTTGACTATTGCTACGGTATCTATTGGGCAGATGGGATCATAGAAGCTCAGAGAAGTAAAATGACCTGGCCAGAGTTACCCTGTGAAGTCAGGACTCAGTACACATGTGTGCATCTGCTCTCGAGGATCATGAAGGACATTCTCACAGGGGCAAGGGTTTAACCTCCTTCTACCTCTGCTTGGTTTATGTGACCCAGCTCTAATGTTTATGTTTCTGTGGGAGCAGCTTACTTCTGGGAGGCGAAAACAGAAGCAAGGAAACAAAGGGAGGCTGACCTGTGAGTGGCTGAGAAGGGACTTCATGGTGGTCATCATGATCCCAACAGCTGGCAGCTGTGGGCAGGTTTCTATGCCAGGATGCACTCAAGACCATGGTTTTCTGTGGAGGGAAGGGATGGAAATGACTACCCAGCCCAAAGTCGGGCCAAAGGTGAAAATCCTCAAATATTTTCATTTTCTTAAACAACAACACAAGCCCATTAGACCACTCAACTTTGCTTATTTTAAATAAAGTAAGCAAGCAGCTGCTTTTCGTATTGTTTTTTTTAAAACTGAAACAAAAGTGACTAGATAAAGCAAAAGTAACTAAAAGAACCCCAAAGAGAAGTGAGTCATAACATTATATCTGTGGCTAGGATATAATTCCCTTGAAGAAGATAAGGGCTGTGTGATCTTGGGCAAGTCACTTAAACTCTCTGGGTCTCAATGTCCTCCACTGTAAACGTTGTACCCTCTTCATGGAATGGTGGTGACAAGCATGTAACCCATTGTTTTCCTTTTCCAGAGGAAAAGGTGAGTACCATCACCAACTACCCCAAACACTTTGTTCATGCATGTAATATTCTGTTCACTTCACAGACTCTCCCCCTGCTGGGGACCCTACCACCTGCCACACTGTGGTGTTCCATGAATATTTTACGAATGAATGAAGAAAAAAAATGAATTGACAATTGAAAACACAATGCAGGCCTATTATTAAAAATGCTTTATTGGCGCTGGGATTGTGGCTCAGTGGCAGCGTGCTTGCCACGCATGTGTGAGGCACCGGGTTCGATCCTCAGCACCACATAATAATAAATAAATAAAATAAAGATATTGTGTCCATCTACAACTAAATATATATATATATATTAAAAAATGCTTTATTATTTAAAATGCCTATTTTCTTACACAGAATATGTGAGTGGGTCGTAGAAGCTCATTCTTCAGGCCAGAAACCTAAAATCATGGAACAGTGTCAGGATCCGGGTTGGCTGGCAGCATCTCACCCTCTTGCTCTTGCTGCTTTGGCACCACAAGATTTGCTTCCCGTGAGGTTTTGATTCCTGCCAAAGCTTCCCCATGCCCAGTTCACCAAGTTCCCAGATGCCTTGGTTGGGCACTAGGGTGCCAGCTGCTGAGACCCCAGGCTAGCCCAAGTATCATGGCCCTTGCTTTCTACTCTTTCTCAACGATGGGGAAACTGAGGCCTTGGAGGAGCAGCAGCTTGGTGCAGTGATAGCTCAGGGAGCCTGATGATGCACACAGAGCTCTTTCAACCCCAGCCCTGCTTCTCAGCGGATGCGAGGGGCTACCAGAAGCCCCAAATGGCTCAAAAACCAGGGATTTTATGGGTGATCCAGTAGAATGCCAAATTCACGTGAATTCAGTAAATATTTACTGAGCATCTATAAAGTTCCAGGCAGGCACTTAATTTTTAAGATAAAATATGAGGATTCACCAATTTCCTCTTTGGTCCAGGCTGCTCCAGAGTAGCCCCTGCCGTGCCCTGGGGCTTGTGCTCCTCTGCGCTTAGGGGACTGGCCTGGACAGCTTGTTCTACATCTCTATCCTGAAGTGCCCTGCTCTGGTCTCCAGACTGCACCCTCAAAGAGCCACTCTTCCTCTTCCTGGGATTGTCCCTGCTGCTCCGCCTCCTCTTCTTCACTGTGGCAGTGAGTCAGGGCCTTCCCTGGTACTCCCAGGCACATGGAGGAGCATGATGGGGAGGGAGAAGGTCATACCTTGTGACGCTGACGACAAGACCAGTCTGCACTTCCCTTCTGCCTGGTGCCTACCTAATACTTCAACCCAAAGGCTTCCCCTTAACCCCTATGTTTCTGGAGCCCTCGAGAGACCACGACCCAGAGCCGGGCCGCCATGGTCACCCCTGTGCATCATTGTGCTCCAAGCAAGGACAATTAGCTAGAGAAGATCAGGAAATAAACAGAGCCAAGCAAGCCCTTCTGTCCAGGCAGAGGAGAAAATAGAAAATGCCAGAAGGGGAAGTGAAAGCAGGGACTGGGTAGAGCAAGAGGAAGTGTCTGGAGATGCCTCTTCTTGGCTAATTGCTTTGAGTCTACACAGGGTCTGAGGCAGCTAGGTGTATGGCCAAGCTGAGAAAGCACCAGTGATTATGGTTCACCCTTTCATATGGGCGACCACAGCCTAGAGAGGGGAGAGGTCCCACTCAAAGCTGCACAGTAGGTGGGACAGAGCAGGACTGGGACACAGTGGCCCATGCTCTGGTGTATGCATTTAGGGCTGGCTGTCCAGGTGCCCAGGACCACGGTCTTCTCCTCTGTCTTGACTCCACGGCTGACCTTCCTCTGTGTTACTGAAAAGCAGCATTTCAGGGGACATTTTAGAACTCTAAAGCTAGTTGGAAAAAAAAATCCTGATCCAATAATGTACCAGAACCCAGGGCTGGAAGTGTGCAATCCTATTGAGGAACATCCACTGTCCCCAAACATAGGCCCAGTGTTGTATGGCTGAGGATGGGATCAGCCTCTGCCTGTTCCAAGTGTGTTAGCCAGTTTTCCATCACTGTAACAGAATATCTGAGAAAGTCAACCCAGGAGGAGGAAAGGTTTATTTTGGCTCATAGTTTCACAGATTTCAGTCCCTGGTCACTTGGCATCAATTCCAGGCCTGCAGTGAGGCTAAACATCATATTAGAGGGCACCTGACCGGGCAAAGCCGCTCACTTCGTGGCAGCTCAGAAGGAAAGAGAGGAAGAGACTGGCTTCCAAATACCCTCTTCAAAGACACGCCCACAGTTTACATTAGGCCCTACCTCTTAAAGGTACCACGACCTCCAACTTCTAATAGCATCATCTGCTGGGATCAAGTCTTTAATCCACAAATCTTTGGGAGACATTTAAGCACATAACAAAGAATGTGCTTTCCAATCAGGGGGACCAGGATACAGCTAGAGCACACAGAGGTATTCCATGATCAGGCAACCTGGAGCAGGACTGTACTGGTACGGAATTGAGGAGGCTGCCCTCACCAGGAGGAAGTTTAGTCTGGACACTCACTTAAAGCCCTTTCTTCTGGCTCAGTATTATAACAAACATCCATCTCTGCTCCTGAAGTGTGATGCAATGAACAGAAAGAACAAAGGAAGAGAAGAAAAAAAATCCCTGGGTTTTCATTCCAGCTGTGTTTTTCAAGAGCTGTGTGACCTCAGACCAGTCTCTTCACCTCTCTGGGCCTCCTTTTTCTTGTTTGTTAAATGAAAGTGTAGTCAAGATGACACCTTAGATCCTTATTGTCCCCAAACTCTCTGCCTCACATGAACTTGAGAAAGTCCTGCCCACCTGGCTCAGGACTTTCCCCTCTAGTGGTTCCTTTGGGGGCACTCCTCACTTCTTACCATCTCTTACTACTTCACCTAGGGAACATGCAGCACTTGTCAATGCCAAGCCAACCTGAATTAGACCCATTTTATCTGCAGAGCAAAAAAAATTACCTTTTTTTGCATCTCAAGAGTGTTGGAAAGAAACCACAGTTTTTATGATACTAAGGAAATTCTGTATTTAATTCTGAATGTTACTTACCTCCTCGCTTTTATTGCTGACAGTGTTTTCTGAAACCCAAGGTATATATGCCTGCACTTGGATTTTGCAGATTTATTCTTGAATTTGGGGGAAGAGGACAGGGAAGTCTCTACTTTTTCTGTCTATATGTTTTATTGTAGATGTATCTCACACTGCCCCTGGCCAGGTACCTTTGTGCAGTGCACAGCCTGTGGAACTAAAACAAATTCTTAGAGAAGCCAAATTGTGCTTTCCTTAAACAAAAGTCTAACTTATATGTTTTCTGAATATGGCCCTGGTAGCAGAGACAGGAAACTTTAAGAGTTTAATCATTTATGTAAATCAAGGGATTCCCTTTATATGCATGATCTTCTGCCCCTCCAGTCAGCAGAAAAATGATCACGCCAAGCACATCACTATGTACACACAGGAATGCTCAGGAAGGATACATCCAAGAAGAGATGTCGAATCTCCTAAAGACTCTACAGGAAATGACAGGGATCTCAACTACAATTCTTCAGTTGAGAGAGAAAGGAGAACGCAGAAAAGGTAAATGATTTTTTTAAAGATTCCACGGCCATTTGGAAGGTGTGCTGGGATTAGAAGCCTCATAACTTTCCTATATCACATGGCCTCCCTGTGACTACCTGGTGCCAAAACAGAGTCTCTGAGATGACTACTTATATGCATTCTTACAGGAGAAATCCCTAGCCACAGCTTCTGAAGTGACACCAAGGTATCACTTCTTCTTTCTTCTCCCACAAACAATGAAGAGGTTCCCAGTAAGCCATCAGATAGTAACAGAGGAGTGACAAACGTCACCATAAACCAGACACCTGATGCCCACTTATGTGAGTGGTTCACATTTTCAAATTGAAGGCTTCTGACACTGGATTTCTGGAAATGCATTGCTTTAAATTCATATTCTAATTTGTTTAGTTATTTCCCAGAAGCAACGATGAAGTCACGACTGTGACTTTGATCCATGGTAGTGTCCAGTTAGTCTCAACAGAGGAAAAAGAAAATATGTCCAATGCCCTTATTTGTATTTGCGAATGAGGTTCTCGGCAACACAGAGCAGTAAGTGCAGGATCTCAGTGGTTGGATCACATGGCTCTTTCTGATCCTGGGAACAATCCCAAGGTATCATCAGTGGTTCTGCAGGTCATTCTCCTCCCAGAATATAGCCACCAGCACCCTCCACCCACCGCTGGGCATTCCTTGTCCAGTCTTCTCAGGAAGAGCTTTCCAAGCAGTAGACATGTCTAACAGTGAATGGAGTCCCTCCTGCAGAAGGAAGCTCCTTCGCAGGCTCTAGAGCTGCTGAACACCTGCACTGTACCTCCAAAGGATTCGGTCCCATTGAGTTTTGCAGCCCTTCTTTGGGGGTCTACTGCTGGCTGGGACTTGGTGATGGATCTCATTGTGGACCACCAAGAGGACTGGAGAAGCCCAGGTGGGGAATTCATTGGCTGTGACCTCTAAGGCTCCTTGGTACTCTTTGGAGGATGAAATCCTCCTACTGGTCACAGAGGGAGAGAGGCACTCTTTACTAAGCACCTCCCACATGCCAGGGAGTTAGCACTAGTTTTATATACATCATCTCATTTAATCCTAACCACAATCCCATAGTGGTCGTCATCATAGCCACTGTTTTTACTAACAAGGAAACTGATACTCCAGTGATTAAGTCCCAAGGTCGTGTGGCCTGTCACTCATGTCCTGTTACATGAACCACTTTGACTTCAAAAGCCACCATGACACACTGCCTCCAGAAGTGTGAAGGAGAGATGTGCACCTGGAGAAGCTTTTGGTTCCAGAAACTCATAACTGAGTACATTGATGACAGATATCTGGGTAATGGGGCGGGGGGGCTGAGAAAACAAAAACATGCTAATGAGAAATAGAAGCTAACACTTGTGTATTTTTAAGTCACGTGTGGTTATATGCAAATTATTACAGTAACTATAGCAGGTGTTAAAAAACAAGAACAAAAGGCTGGGGTGCATGTGGGTGGTTGTACGTGCACATGTCGACATCTCCATAAGCTTGTGTCATGGTGGTCCCTTACACATAGGTATGAATGTGCATGAACAAACTATGCCAGCTTATCTTAACAGGTAAGAATTTTATTTATGTCATTGTTCAATGCACAGAAAAATAAAAACCACAAATGTTCCTGTTTTTATTTACCAGATAGTCTCTGAAGATCTTTACATACTTTGTGACTTGCAATCTTAACTTCCGTGTTTTCCAAACATTTGGTTAACCAGTTAAGGTGAGCTTTTTTAAGAACCAATCAGAAGGACACACACATCATGACTCACCCAAATGAGCAGTAACTAAGTTCTTCCAAGTTGGGTTCTCTGAAAATCCTTATCTAAGTCCTGCATATGGTGGGGCTGGGAGACCAGACCTGCCCAGTGGGCACTGGGAGGAGTTAACTGTGGCCTAGAGGAACAACCTGGTAGATTTGGAGCCAGAGAACCTTCTGCATTCTTGGTCTGCTTCTTCTGGAACTTCCAGAACAAAGCAGGACCCAGGACCAGCCAGCTTATGTTTAGCAAGGGCATAGCATCCTCCAGTGTGCACAGGCCTCTCAGAACTCACCAGTCCAATCCACGCCATAAATAGCCCCAGAGTGAACCCAGGAGGCCTGCAGCACAACAATGAGAAGGGCCACCTATCCCTGAAGCTATGAGTTCTGTGAAGAGCTGATTTACTCAGGCACCTGAAAAGCACATTCTGGTCTGTAGCAGAATTTCTCCGACTCCTCAGAGCATCTTCACTGTCCTCTGCCTCAGCAGAGAAAGGGCTGCATGTCCCCAGATGCATCACACACTGTGCATCCCTAGCACCCAGCCCACAAGAGACACTTCACAGAGAGCTGTTGAGTGAACGAGGGCAGCTACCCCCTCCTTCTCGCTCTGCCCAACAATAAGATTTCCTGGGATAACTCAAAAAACAATCTCTCCTCTTCACCTGCAAAGTTGATCTACCTGACACTCATGGGCAGGAACATTCTAGGTGTATTAAACTTCCTTCCATAGATGTTTTCTGAGAACCCACATTTACACAGGGGTCCAGAGACCAGGGAGATACAGCTGAGTTGTAGAGTGTGCCCTGGCCATATGGTCCTTAATGACTGACCACAACCTCTCTCCTACAGTATCAGAGGTGGCCTGAGAACTCTGTCCCAGCAGAGTCCTTCCGGCAGTCCCTACGGGCCAGAATTGGCATGCAGAATGAAACCTATTTGCTATCCTGGTAGTGGGTACATGCACAGGCGGGGCTTCTGTACCAAGTTCAACAAACAAGGTATGAACAAAAAGCTCCCAGAGCTCTGAAAACCATACCTGGGGATAAAACAAACACCTGCAAATGCCATGGAGCCCTTCCTTCCTCCCTCCCTCACTGGTGCAGGTCACCTGTCCTGCTGATGTTGTGAGCAGGAAGTTTTGCAGCCCAGGAAACTGGGAAACCACACTCATCCCCACAGAACCACAATAAACAGGGAGGCTCTGGTGCAGACCTGCCTCCTTCTCACTCCAAAGCAAGCCCCCCTGCTCTTCTCAGTAAGCCCTAGGGCCCTGCCATTCTGGAGTGGAGGCCCGTACCCCTTCCCCTCACAATATCACATTCAGCAGCCTCCCTCAGTGCCTACCCTCCCAGCCCTCACTCTGGAGCTCTTTCCAACGACCTCGTTGGGTGGCCTCTTGCCCTTCCTGAAAGCTGCTGGGTAGGATTTGTTTGGATACTCCATGTTGCTCCAGGAACTTATTTGAGCCCTCCTTCTCTCCAGCGGAGCTCAGCTTCCCCCAGAGAATGTGTCTGTGCTGGGAAGGCAAAGTCTCCGGCAGAGTCTGCTGTCTCTGGAGTGTGTATTTCAAGGCTCAAGGGCAATGTGAATAGCCAGAAGCTCTGGGGACCTTTGCCAAGAGCATCTTCCCAGAAGATCTTGCGTTACCGGCAGAGAGTCAGGAGCACCCTGTGAGGAGGACACAGGCCATGCCCTGTCTCCACTTAGGCTGCACTGCCACCACGGCCCCCTCATACTATTATCTTTGTTGTCATCCAGAGGCATGCATGGAGCTCTCGGTCAATGCAGACCCGGGGGCCAGGCCTGGTACGTGGCTTCTGTTCAGGCTGCCATGGCAGTCCTGCTGGGGGACAGGGCTGTCCATACCAAGTGACAAACACAATATGACCCCTGTTCTCTGAGTCTAAGTACCAGCTCCAACAACACTCTCAAGACAACTCACGTTCTTGGAAGCCTATTAAAAAATGAAATTAATATTAGTGTTTGAAGCTAGTTTAATTTACTCATGTAGTTACTGTTCCTCACGTTGCTTTGAAAATGTATTGGGCCCAAGCAGCTGGGATTTAACTAGGTAAAATTTTTCAGTTTTTTTAAAGGAAAAAATAAGCAAGTAAATCATCTTATGTTTTAAGGATTACATTGTGTTGAGCTTTAAGCATCACCTTAAAAGTAGCATTCTGTTAACCATAGTCCATGACCTACATTTTTTGGGGAATATTCTGAGAGACTCAGCTCAGGAATCACCCTGAAGAAACAAATGGGGATTTTTCATGATTTTGTCCACATCTGTATCAATTCACCAACTTACACGAAATATCAGCTACATCCTTCCCTTTCTCCAGGATGGAGACTGGGCCATCTGGATCATGGAACAGAATCAATAGCCAGATCCCTCTACTAATGGGAAAATCAGACATTTTCGACATTCACATTATCTAAAAGAATCATACCTCCCTCAACCAAAAAGGGTCAATTCAGCAGTGCTCATATTCTCTGCAAGTGGCATTTAAAAACCTGTCACTTGAGGCTTTCTTCCCAGCATTGACCACTTCCTGCCTTGCCCCTGCCCTCGCTTCCACCTGGTGGTGTCCTGCTTTACATTCCTAGCTGTCGCTCACCACATGGGCAACCACCAGTTTCACTAAACTATAAGCTTTGCACAGATGGCGACTTGTCTCCCTGCCTCACCAACACTCAGTACAGTGCCCATCACATGGAAGACGTTCAAAACTATTCCAGGAATGCATGAATGAATGAGCAAGCAATCCTTGTGGACTATGCTCTCTCCTTTCACTTTCTAGGCCTGAGGTTCAATGTCCAGGCACATTGGACCTCTTCTCAGACACGTGCTGTCCTAGGCAGGCACATATTCTTTCCCATGAAGAGCAGAAGCAAATGAAATTGCTCAAATAGGCAGCTCCTGGTATTCTAGAATAGGACTGGGCAAACCCCAATCCATTAAAGTTTCTCTGTGCCATGTTCAAGCATTTACATATTATCTGTGGCTGATACTACAACACATGACTAGGGGAGAGGTGACTAATTGCAACAGAGATCATCTGGCCTTGCAGGGCCTGAAAGATGAACTATCTGAATGTTTTAAAAAATGTGCTGAGGCTGCCTTGCAAATATCAATGCCTTTGAGGGCTGATGAAGACTCAGGGACAAATAGATGTGGAGACAGAGCAGCAGGTAGTGGGAGAGGGGCTTGTGATACTGGGCATCAGGGGAGAAGTGGCATTCCAGCTGGGACAGTGTGGAGGTGGCACTGTTAGGAAGGAGTCTGTGATAGATACCTCCACATGTGCTGAGGACTGCGTGGGTTTGGCAGAAGATAGACAGACCTGGGATGAATTTCATATTCCTGGTTTGCTGGCTGCATGCCTAAGAGCTGATTTCCTTGTAACCCTAAGCTTCCGCTTCCGCTTTAAAAGAGACATTGCCTATATTACAAGGTTTCCAATGAAATAAGCCATGCAAAGTGAGTCTCTAAGAGCTTTCCTGTGTGGTACATGAGAGCCTGAGCTCCCAAGTCTCCAGCAGAGTTATCATGTACCCAAGCTTGAGTCCTGCCCTCTACCTCTTGCATATTCTGGGACCCTGGGAAGCGCTCAGCACCTGTAGGCCCATTTCCCTATCTCTGGCAAAAGGGTACCCTTTCCCAGCCAAGGATTAAGTGGCATATGTAGGAAAAGCACCCAGCAAACTCCTGGCACCAGGGGTTTCCCTTTGCTCTTACTACTAAATTGTCAAGCACAAACAAGTCCATGGCAAGTGTTCAATAACTGTGATTTCCTCCTGTACATCCTTCTCTACATGGTTAGGAGCATCAATGAGATGTGAATTCACACGCTTGTCCTGCTACTCATTGGCTATGATTTGGGGGCAGTACTCATGACTTCTCTTAGATTGCTGAAATGTTGTTTATTAAAATGAAGGAGTTGGTCTAGATTCAGTGATTCCAAACACTGTGGGTGATAAAACATCTCTCCAGAACCTAAGACACCAGCTTCCTCCGCCTCTCCCTCAAGGATTCTGATTCCAGGAACTGGAATGGGGTCCAGTTTAACCAAGTACCTTGGGTGATTTACATTTAAATAGGTACCTTGGATGATTCTTGCCCTCAAGGCAATTTGGAAAACACTAAGCTTGGCAAACTCTAATGACTCTTAGAGCTGCACAAATCCTGCAGGCTTCAGTCCCAGAACCTATGGTGTGTGTGTGTGTGTGTGTGTGTGTGTGTGTGTGTGTGTGTGCAAGCGCGTGCATGCGCGCGTTGAGCAAGAGAGAAAAGAGGCCTGTCTGTGAGCTCATGTAACTGTCAGTCAATCAGCTATTCCATTTCAGAAAGATGTGAAATTGTCAGCTGGCCACTGCAAGATCATTTCAAAGCCCAGATAGGCATTGTTCAGGGTGACCTGCTTGTCTTTCTCTTATGACCTATGTTTTCTTTTCTCCAGAAAGCCCTGTACCTCCTGAAAGAGCACAGAACCAGGCCTGCAGCTATAGCATCCACTTGGCCATTCTTGAAGGCTGTGCTTTGCCAAATCTCTAGACAGCTCTCCATTTTTCCAGGCCTTGCTAACAGAAAGGCAAACACAAATGTCCACAGAGGCACACAAGCACACAATCAATGCCCCTGGAATGTCCATCCCCATCTTCCTGGGCCCAGGAGTCTCTGAGAATAGAGTTCCCAGGGACAGGGGCTACCTACCAGAGGCAAGATGAAGAGCCAGTGGGAGTGGAGAGACAAGAAGGCTTTAGAATCAGAAGACCTCTGGGAAGCCTGAGTCTGAACCCCAGGTCTTCCATTACAGACCACATGCTTCAGGGCAAGTCACTTCACAAGTCCAAGTCTCTGTTTTGTCATCTATAAACACCTATGCAGTGGTTCCATAGAGTCCTTCCGAGAATTCAATGAGATCACAGTGAGCCTGTTTTGTAAATAGCGAAACTGCCTCAGTGTCACCTACGTCACCAGTTTCCAGTTCTCTTGAAAACTGCACCTGCACGCCACCAAGTTTCTAGTGACTAAACCTAGTTTTTCTCAAACCCTTTTCTCAGACTGTGAAGATGCAAATACTACAACATCTGGAGCATCTTGAAAGTCATTCTCCCTTCCTGCCTGTTTTCAACCTTGTCAGCAAAGACACTGAAATCCCCTAGGGCCCAAGTGCACAGCCTTGGGGTTAGTTGAGACCAGAGAGACCCAGAGCATAGGAGTGAAGAATGCCCTAGATTGTCAGGGTAACAGAGATGGGACTGACGCTCCAGGGGCGTTGACTGTGTGCTCACAGGACCTCTGTGTTCCTTTTGTGTTTGCTTTTGTTATTGCAAACTTGTATTCTGCATACAAACACATTGTCTGGTTTACGTGGCCATCTACATACTCATTCTCCACGAGTCAACACTGTTGATAAACTTGCTGGTCCCTTGTATTGAAGCTCAAGCACTAAAAAGGCAAAGCTGTGGTTTCCATTCTGCCTGTTCCCACAAGCAAGGGCTGCAGGTCCTGGGGGTATCTGGGAAAGAGCCTGTGAGTGGGCCTCGTGGTGGTGGACACTCTAAACTTCTGCATGCTCCCCAGCCTCCTCTCTCTCCTCTGCTTCCCCAAGTTTTCCTGCATGCATTGTTCAGTAAATCCTTAGAGTAAACCTGGATGGACACTAGAAGTAAAGGGCCAAAAGATTTTCAGAGCTCAAAAGATCATAGAGATGCATAGTCTTCCTTGCCTATGGAGGAGGAAACTCCAAATCCCAGAGAGGTGAAGTGACTAGTGCCAGGTGACACAGCTAGCTGTGGATGTTCATTTCTCATTTATTCACTGACGGATATTTGTTGAGCCCTTATTATGTGCCTGGAACTGTACCAGGCACTGTAGAAGAGCCTGACTTAGGTTGGGGGTCAAAGGTCACTTTTTTAGGGAGAGACATTAGAGCCATCACTTTCCTGAAGGGTGGCTGAGGAGGAGACAACCAGAAAATGGGTACGTGGAAGAGCAGCCCAAGAGGGCGGAAACTCCATACACATAGGCCCTGAACTTGAAAGAACTTCTCAAGTTCAAGGATGATAGGACCAAGGTGGTGAGAGGATGGTGAGGGCAGCAGAAGCCACTTGAGGCAAGGATTATGAGTGGTGTCCTCCATGAGAGCGAACATTTGAGATGGGAAGTTAGATGGATGGAAAGGTCATTTTGGAGAAGAGACTGGGAGGAGCAAGAGCAGTAAAGAGCTAAGCTCTGAGCCACACCTTTTGTGCTGTCACAGGCACCCCACCCCCCAATTAACTTCACAACCTGCCTGGGAGAGGGACCACTTTCCCTGCTCCTTTGTGAGGTCAAGGTGTGCCTAGAGGCTGTGGCTGCGGAGCCAGCGCTTCAAGCCCATGATGCCCACAGGAACTGCAGCCTTTGCTTGTGCCCACTAAGCTGATGGCCCTTACTTGTCATGTGCTCAGGGCTGGGGGTGGGGCTCAGTGGTGGAGCCCTTGCCTAGCACGTGCAAGGCCCTGGATTCCACCCCAGCACCACAAAACAACAGCTGAAGTCATCCACGCATTACCTCCCATTTACTCCTGAGCCTCTTGCAACAGGGCTTTGTCCCTCTCCACTCCTGACACCTGACTTCACAAAGTCACACACATGGGCTCTGTCCATTCTGCAATCAGCACCAACCTTTGACACTGCCAACCACTGCCCCCAGCTCCTGGGACAGGAGCTCTCTTGCTTCTCCCTCTGCCTTTCTGGTGCCTCCGTCTCAGGCTTCCCTGGCGTTTTCTCTTTTACCAGTTCTCTCAGAGTGGATGCTCCTCAAGGAATCCATCCTAGGCTGCATCTTATTTTCCTGGGTGCCTGGAATACCCAGAAGAGGCTTCGGCTACCACCTCCTCACGGGATTCCTGACTGTTCATCCCTAGCCCTCACCCTGGTCTTGAGCACTAAAACTGTTCTAATATTATCAGCATCCTTTTCTCAAAATCAGCATGCCCAAGGCACCCACACCTCCTGCCTCAATTTTCTTCTGTTGATTAATGACACACAAGCTACCCAAGTTCCCACTTCCACTGTAGAAACTCATTTCCACACCCCTCCCCACACACACTGGCCACCTTTACCCCCGCATTCAATGAATTAAAAGTCCTACAATATCACTTCTAAATCCTTTTCCAGTCTTTCTTTCCCATCCCTATGGCCATTTAATTTATGTCCTCATCAATCTCCTTGGAAAAGTGTACAGGGCCTCAGAGTGGACAGAAAAGGTCTATGCCTCATTCTCACAGAGAATCAGAACAGCAGGCCTCAGCCTAGCCCAGAGGCATCAGGCCTCGTCCTACAGATAGCTGGACATTCCAGGGGCAGAGCGGGTAAGAGCCAGGCCGCCCTAACCTGCATGAGCCACATATGTGAAACCTACGTATGTGAAAGTCTCTTCTGGGGAGGTCCCCTGCCTCTCCCTCTTTCACTCAATATAGCACTTCACTCTGCAAAGGGACCCATCACAGCCTACCTAACCAAATATATACACAATTTACCATTGCTAAATGGACAATTCTAAGCTGTGATAGACAGATTCTAAGCTGTCTCCCAATGTTCTCCTACCCACCTCCTGGGCACAGTCTTATGCAATCCCCTCTCCTGAGTGCAGGCAGGACCTGTGACTTGCTTCTAACCAGCACAACACTGCAAAATTGATGTGATGTCATATCCATCAGGTTACATAAACTTATAACTGAAGTCTTGCTAGAAGACTCTCTATTGTCTTCTTGGCTTGCATGCTTTGTTGGAGCAAGTGCCACTTTAGAGGGATCCATGTGCTAGGAACTGATGGCAGTCTCTGGTGGGCAGTGTCAGCCTTCTGTCCAAGAAAGGTACTGAATTCTCCAATGACCAGGAAAGTAAACTTGGAAGTGGATTCTTCTGAAGTAGAGCTTCAAATCAGACCCCAGCCCTGGAAGGCACTTTGCAACCTTGCAGCAGAGAACCCAGTTAAGTCAAGCTCTAATTCCTGACTACCAGAATTGGTGAGATAATAAACACATATTGTTTAAGGTGCTAAGTTTGGGCTTGGGGTGTGGCTTGGTGTAGAGCACTTGTCTAGCATGCACAAGACCCTGGGTGCAAATTCCCAACAGTACAAATAATAATAATTATTATTACTTAATTAATTAAGGTACTAAATTTGTGCTGATTTAGTACATGGCCATAGGAAATGAATACACTCAGTCCTGTTGGACCAAACAGAGGTGAGCTCTTTCTGCTGTGAGTTTGCCTGTGTGGCAGAGGTGCACAAAACTTAGCTCAAATCTCCCATGCCAGCCCATCTCATGGGTCTCTCTTGCACATCTTCCCCACATTGGCTTTTCTATCATTCCCTGTACCAATATTATCTCTGCTTTGAATATCTATTCCTGTTCTTGAGCTGTGAAGCCCAAGAAATAACACCACATTCATGAAGCCATCAGATAGACTCCTCCACTGGGATTTCATGGCTTACTGGGATTCCCTCCAACCTGCACCAACTGATGATGCCTCACTTCATCTTAAGCATCATTTCACACCAGGACCTAGTAAGTAATAAGGATGCATTAAATGTATGTTGAATGTAAGCAGCATTCAGCCTAACACACCTCCTCCCAGGAGCACCACAGCCAGTCAGGGAGCTGTTTTGAAGACAAATCTTGCTATGGCCATGGAGGCCCACTTTAAGAGTTGGTCTGATGTCTATGTAAGCAGAGAGAACTGTCTTCAAAGGAGAGCTACCTTGGGTGAATAAAAAGCCCTTTTGTTGTGCTCAGAGTCAGAATGGTTTTAGATATGCAAGCTAACCTGCCCCAGGACAAAGGAGGAGGGAGAGGAAGCTGAACAGAGATTGAGGTGGTGGGAGCTGGGGACCACAGAGGTGACACAGGCCACGAGAAATTCCCAGAAGGGAGGTCAAGGACCAGGAGGATCTGAAGTTGTTGGCATTGCTGTCAGATTTAGGGAGAGGGAGAGAGAGAGAGAGAGAGAGTCAGACAGACAATGAAAATAACTATTCATTGTTTATTTGAAACTCAAATTTAACTGAGTATCCTGGATATTATCTGGAAATCCTAATCCTAATTGCTGTGACAAAAATATACCCTCCTATAAATTTCCAGTCAAGTCTATAATGAATGTCATCACTTATACAAGTTAGGGTGTTTTGTGGAATTATGGAAGGGACTGAAATGGGGCTGTGGGATCATAGGGCACAGAATATGTACTGTACAAAACGTACAGGGTGATCCATAAGTTGAACAAATTCCACACAATCGGGAGTTCAAATACAGGGATATAACCACAAATGGGAAAATGTGAGGAAGGGCTGGGAACTTTCCAAAAGCAGAGGGGGAGGGCTTGGAGCAACCTTATCTAGGCAATCTTATCAAGAACTCCTGGGAGAGCAGGCCAGCAGGCACCTGGGCTATATTTAGAACACCTGTAGAACTCGGAATAGACTCAAGAGGGAAGAATGAAGGTGTTCTCTTCCCACCCTTCCCCCACCTACTAGCAGAGTTTGGGATGAAGGTCCCCTGGGCTGGGGGAGGTGCAGAGGGGTGGTGAGGGCACTAGGCCCATGCCTCTTCCTGGGAGAGAGGCTGGGTTTCTCACCAGATCCATCAGAAACCCTGGGAGTGTATTGGGAGAGGCTCCTCAGCACTTGGATATAAGCCAGGTCTCTGTGGGGCTGGTTGTGCTGCCCTAGCAGGGCACAGCTGGGCCTGGCTGGCTGCCATTGGAACAGGGACTGTTGGCTCACAGAGCAGTCCTTTCTCCCCCTAATACTGCTGGCTTCAAGACCTCGCAGTTCCTCTGAGGCCAAATCCTTTTAGGAACCAGACTATGTAGGCCCCACTATGGTCCTACTGCCTATGGGTTGTGTGTTAGCCACATTGGTACTGGGCTCCCAGCAAAGTGCCAAGTATACCCACTGGGAGGCCAAGGGCCCCTGCCCAGGTTGCTTCAAGGCTGAGTGCGCGCTGGGAGAGAGACGGAGTCCCTCTCCCACTTTGTGCTAGGCAGACAGAGGATAAAAGAGTCTGGGACCAGTGGCCACTGTGATAGTCTGAATTCCCCGAATTCAGCACTGAGCCATGTGCTGCCCAGTCTGATGAGCCTATTCTAGACTCTGGGAGTCTCTGGCTCAAGACCTCTGGCCGCTCCTCAGATATGAGAGTCTTCAATGTGCAGGCTGCTTGTTCCCTGCCAGAGTGAGCTGGGTACAATGAGGACCTGTCCTATGACTGCCCAGAGACATGCTCAGCAAGCCAAGGCCCAGGAATGGAACAGACAAGGCTGTGCTCCGATAGGCTGCCCCTTGGCCTAGGAGCATAGGTTGAGGCTGGACAGCCAGCACCAGCCCTGCCACTTACCCCTCAGAGAGCAAACTCCCTCCAGGGAAACTTTCCCATTGTGTGCCTCTGAGACTAAATCCAAAGTCACAGACAAGATGGATTATGTAACCAAAGGCAACAGTTCCTCTGGGCTTCACTCTGGCACTTCATTTCTAGGAACAGCTAAGACCATATACTGAGTTATTACTACATCCCAGACATTCTGCTAAATACTCTAGGTACATATCTGAGTCAACCCCAGCCAAGCATATCTAGATTTTATGTAGCATGTTCCCTTTTCACTCATTTTGTTGACATGTCAGTTAACACACAGTGAGGTCAGATAACCATCAGGTCACCCAGTCAATACAGATGAACCAAGTCTGAATGCCCGCTTCAATCCACTGCCCAATCCAATGCCCAAAGCAATCACACTGCTTTACACTTAGTGGAAGCCTGTTCGTGGCTATTGTCCATGCACCCCAATGTCCTCCCCACGCCACCACACCTTCCCAGCTGGCCTTTCCAGTTCCCTGCTCTTCCCTGTCCTTATCAATCTCCCCAACCTTCCTTTTTCAGGGAGCACCTCCACAGCTTATTTCTCTGTGGTTCCCACGTAGAATAAGTGCTGCCGACACAAGGTCCACCAGGAGTACACAAGGAACCTAACTTGGAGGAACCTCATATCGGTTCGCAAACCCTAGGACCTTCTCTGCGTGTGTGGCTTTCCTGGCTACAGTTCAGTATTTGGTGATCCTAGTGATATCTCTGCATTGTCAAAAATAGATAGCATTTTGCTGTGTGATCTGTATTCCTTGAACAAATTCTTAATCTCCTCTATGCTTCCTCATCTTTAAAATAGTGATAATACTTGTTCCTACCTCACAGGGCGGTTGTGAGGATTCAGTTAATCAACACATGTAAAGCACTTACAACAATGCCAAATCTACATGTGTACATTTTTAAGAGTGGTAGCACAAAGATTTTATTAATCTCACTAAGGCAGGAAAGTATGCAATGGATTTTAGAAAGAATTCCATCATGAAGGTAAATGTTTTGAAAGACTAGGCTGCTAAGGGCTGGTCTTCGTTACTTGAGAAACAAGCCGACCCAGCAATGTCACCCCTGAGCAGAAGCTCAACACCAGAAGGTACTGGAGATAAAAGGCAAAGGACCAGGAGTTCCCCCATGAGCTGGTCTTTCTTAAACAGCCAAAATAGATCCACTATTGAGCAATACTTCTGCTTCCAGAGTTTCAGAAAGATTGAATAACAGATGAATATTTAAATAAGAAAAAGAGCATTGGAATTATGGTCACTTTTCCAACGATTACATCACTTCCTACTCTATACCCTCTTGCTCCACTTCCCAAAGACAGAAACTGGCCTCTGGCAATCTGGGAAATCAAACCCATCCTCCACTGAAGATCCCCTGACTCCCACTAGAGAGGCCCCAATCTGGGGGAGGGTGGCCGGATGACAGAGCGATTCCCAAGAGATGATACCTCGGTGTCCTGGCTGGAGAGTCTCCAGGCTTCCTTCCTAGAAGGAAGGAGGAAGAGGAGAAGTGCTGTGTTTTAGAGAGCTGAGTATCTGAGGAGGCCTCTGAAGCACCAGGGAGAAAAGATGTCCAGAGAGGGGGTCCCAGAGCTTTTCAGAGGGCCATCTGGAGAGTACTAGACCAAGCCGGTAAGTAGGGTGGAGGGAAAACAAAACCACCTGAAAAGGTTTGAGAAAGCAAACCCATGTGCTGCACAGAGACAAGAGTTGTTCCTATTCGCACTAGCCAGAACTACAACCCTAAAATTCATGGGGCATCAAGTAGAGAACTCAAAAGGATCTTGCCTCAGGAGTGGAGAGACGAACACTGTTCTGGTCACATCCAATAAAATTTAAAAGTCCCAAAGAATCACACTGTTTGCATGTAACTATCTCCTGAACCAAGCTCAAGAATATTTATAGAAATACGAAGTATCTAGCATAGAGTGAGGTCGGATTCACACAATCTGGAATTGAATTAAAAAATCATCAGGTGTGTAGAAAAAGGACAGGAAGACGCATCTCATAATGAAGAGAAAATGGATCAATGTCAACAGACCCAGAACTGACTCAGATGATGAAACTAGTAGACAAGGATGTTTAAAATGTTGTAGCTGGGCTCAGTGGCACATGCCTGTAATCACAGTGGCTTTGAAGGCTGAGGCAGGAGGATTGCGAGTTCAAAGCCAGCCAAAGAAAAAGTGAAGCTCTAAGCAACTCAATGAGACCTTGTCTCTAAATAGGGCTGGGGATATGGCTCAGTGGTTGAGTACCCCTGAGTTCAATCCCCAGTACCCACCCCCTGCCCCAATGTTATACTGTTAGAATGGCTAAAATCCAAAACACTGACAACATCTAATGGAAGTGAGATGTATAGCAGGCGCTCTCATTCATGGCCGGTGGGAATGCAAGATTGCACAGCTACATTGGGAGTTTGCAGTTTGCAGTTTCTTATGCTACTAAACATATTCTTACCACATGATCCAGCAATCTCATCCCCTGTTTTACCCAAATGTGTAGACAGTTTATGACCACACACAGACCTGTGTATGGATGTTTATGGTAGTTTTATTCATAATCATCAAAGCTTGGAAGCACCTAAGGTGTCCTTTAGTAGGTGAGTGAACCAACCATGATAATCCAGGTAATGAAGTAGGATTCATCCCACGAAGAAATGAGCTGTCAAGTTGCAGAAAGACATGAAGGAATCTTAAATGCATATTTAAGATTTAAGAAGAAGAAGCCAGTTCGAAAAGGCAATAAAGCCGGGCACGGTAGCGCAAGCCTGTAATCTCAGCACTTAGGGAGACTGAGACAGGAGAATCGCGAGTTCAAAGCCACCCTAAGCAACAGCGAGGCGCTAAGCAACTCAGTGAGACCCTGTCTCTACATAAAACACAAAATAGGGCTGGGGATGTGGCCCAGTGGTCAAGTGCCCCTGAGTTCAATCCCTGGTACCAAAAAAAAGAAAAAAGAAAAGGCAATAGAGTGCCTTTACCTTAATCCCAAGAAAATGACAGAAAAAGAATAAAAAAGGAAAATATCCATAATACCAGTAAGAATGAAAGATGAAAGATCAGCTGGTGAGAGTAAGCAACACTTTGGGAAGTTGAGAAGCAGTGAGATAAGGGGTGACTGGCTTAGCAGACGTGAGAAGACTAAACTCAAACCCAGGAAGGGGAGAGAGGAACTAGAAACAAGCAGGGGGTACCTGGAAGCCTCAGACAAGTCTAGGAATCAGAAGTACCAACTATCTCTGAAAGTCAGAATGTGGGGTGGAGGGGAAACCAGAGGATTTGGAAAAAGTCCTCCTAAAGAGCAGCTACCTCCCAGCCCCTTCCCAAGCCTGCACTGTCTGCCCACTCCTTCTGTCCCACCCAAGTGGCAGACCGGCGGTTTGTTCTCTGCAGAGAGTGAGCTGGAAATGCTCTGGATTGGAAGATATCAACAGCAGCAAAGGGGAAGGTTGGCATTTTTCATTCTAAAAGTGAGATTAAATGAAAATCCATACACTTTACTGTGAGGCAGGCATGGGCCTCCAGCTCTGTATGTGGCTGAAAGATCAGAAGCACTGACTGGCAAGAGAAAATACCTACCTACATCCACATCTGGGGGTCTTCCCACGAAGCACAGCTGAGTATAGAGAAGGCTGGACAACTGCAAGATTCATGTACAGACAGGAGCATGTAATTAATGTTTAAGTGACTCCTTTCAAAATAAAAACAAAGATCACCTGCCTTCTGAAGTGTTAAAATGGAGAAAGTGATAAAATACAGAAATAGAGAAAAGATGTTTGAAAAAGATAGGAGCATAAGAAAATGCCACCCAGACTTATAAATAATATTTTTAGAGTGATGGTTGATGGTATTGCCATCTATGAAACAGGAATAGAAAGCTAAAACAAAGAATATTAAAATGAACTTTTGAAAATTAAAAAACTGGTACCAAAAGTACTTTCAAAACCTGAAAGTTTAGAAGGTATTGCAGAAAACCATTCATAAAATGTTTCTTAAAAAGACATAGAAATGAGAAAGAGATTGATTTTCAAGGCTGAGTCAAAGTCCAACATCTAAACAATCAAAATTCAGGGAAAAAAAAAAGGAGGAAAACATTTTTAAAGAGATAATAAAAGAAAAATTTCCCATACTGAAGGATCTAATTTTTAGATTAAGACCACATGTGGAGTGCCTGGCCCAGTGAATACACAGACATATATACAGACACACAGACAAAGGAACCCTGTGTGAGCACACACACACACACACACACACATGCACACACTTGCACACTCATACACACTCACAGAACAGGGCACAATATAATGGAATTAAGAACACTGAAAGTAAAGAGAAGTCCTCTGAGTCTTTTTTAAGTATAGGAGATAGGAAGAGAGGTCACAGAGAAAGGGCAAAGTTGGCGTGGCTTTCCAGCAATTCTGGAAGCTAAAAGCAATGAAGAAATGCCTGGACAATCTAAAGGAAATAACTTACAGCCTAGAATTCCTTGCCCAGTCCGATTCAAGCCAATGTGAGGGTGGAATTAAGATATTTCAGGCATGTATGCAGGTTGGTAGCATGGGTACTCTAGCCTCCCAATCTATGCTGATTGAGGGGTGGGAGGGTGGATGATACGCCCCTGGGAGCTGGTCTGATGAGATCATCTGCATATGGCTGCTACCCAGGAGACAGGACCCATGTGTGGGGGCACGAACAGTAACCAAGCACTGCCCCCTCAAGGGAGTTTGGTTGCCATAATTACCTGGAGATGCTACAACCATGTAATCCCCCAAGGCCATGATGCTAAATGTTCTATAATTCATGGGTCAGTGTCTCAACAAGAAGTGATCCTCCCCCCAATCCCAAAAGCACATCCTTGAGAAATACTAAGTTAGAGACTACTGTGGTTTTCACCATGGGCTGATGAAGCTTGAAGTGGGGCTGAGAGGGTGCAGTCAATGTTCCAAAACTTAACCCTGAGTGTGTCACTTCTCTGCTCGAAAGCTTTTGATGGATTCCCATCGCCTCCCTATTCTCTGGAGTGCACAAATCAGACTCTTCTTTCCAGGTGAACCTCTAAGGTCCTGCTTTTGAGTATTTTCCCAGTCACCTCCTTTTAGTGAGACCCTAACAGCATGCTCCTCCACTACTGTACTTGTCTACAGCACGACACTCGTGTATTTTTATATTGTACTTCCCAGAACTCCATGAGCTCTTTACAGGCAGGGACCGCTTCTCATCCCTCTTTGACTCTCCAGCACCCACCACATGGTAAGCACCCCTCATGTAATTCTAAATAGCATCGGCCCCTACCTCCCTCACGAGAAGGCTGACCTCAGAGAAGGGCCCCAGATTCACTCCCATCACCGACATGAGCAAAGGTCCCTCATTCTTTCAAGCATCCTCTGGGCAACTAACTGAGTCCTTCACAGTTTTTCTGAGTCACAAAGGCCACTGTGGCATCAGGCTGGGCAGGGTGCTATGGGAAAGTTCTCTACAGATGAATTAATCAAACATTTACAATTTTCAGATAAGGAAACTGAGGCCTAACGAAGGCTAGCACCTTATCTGAAACTAAAAGACCACACATGCCAGAGCAGGACGTTGTCTCTGTTCACTTTGTTACTGTAAGATAATACCTGAGACTGGTAATTTATAAACAATATAAGTCTATTTGACTGATGGTTCTGGATGCTGGGAAGTCCAGGAGCATGGCATTGGCATCTGGTGAGAGCATTGTGCTACACCATCCTGTGGTAGAAGGCAGAAGAGCAAGAGGGTGTCGGGCAAGTGCACAAGAGGAGGCTGAACTCACTTTCATAACAAATCCATTCTCGCAATAGCAAACCCACCCTGAGATGATGACATCAGTCCATTCATGAAGGCATCCCTTATGACCTAATCTCCTCTTATCACACCCTGCCTCCCCACACTGTGGCACCGGGCATTAGGTTTCCAGCACATGAACCTCAGGGGATGCATTCAAGCCATAGCAGACATGGTCTGGTGTGTAGGTCAGCGCCCTCCAGCTCTCACATAATGCCAGATGGGACCCTTCAGAAAGTGAAGGCTTCACCACCTGCTACAACTTGCATCTGGTTTGAGGGTGTCTCCCAAAGACTCATGTGTTGGAAGGTTGATTCTCAGGGCAGCAGTGTGAAGAGGTAGTGAGATCTTGTTCTGGGATGTAGGTCAGTGGCAGAGCACTTGTCTCGCATGCGGGAGACCCTGGATTCAATCTTACCATTGCAAAGGAGGTGGAGGTAGCAAGATCTTTAAAGGGTGGAGCCTGCTGGGAGTACCCTAGATCATTGGAGCATTGCTTATGGCAAGGATTAACGTAGCTCTTGCGGGACCTAGTTGCACTCTTTCCATCTTGCAATATGCTCTCTCCTCTCATGTACTCTCCTCCAACATCCAACATCCTTTGGGATGTTGTCAGTCATGAGGTTGGTACCAGAGCTGAACGAATACTGCCAGCACCCTACCCTTGAACCCTTAGAACTGTGAGCTAAATAAATATCTTTTTATCTTTACACAGTCTCAGGTATTTCATTACAATAACAAAAAAAAAATGTATAGACACCACCCTACCTTCTCCCCATCCTGTAAGCAGAGGTAGGGTGTGGGGATGTAAGGAGTGGGAAGTAGATAGGCTTGGGAAGTGGTTTGAGGATGCTGGTGGAGGATCCTGAGCCCTGTCCCACAGGCAGTGAGAGGCTCTTGAAGGTTTCTGAGAGCAAGGTGACTTGACTAGAGCAGGGCTTCAGACGGAAGAGAAATATGAAACACAGGTCACTAGGGACACACGAGGAAAAGGCCATCACTGGCACTGGAGGTGATCTGTCCTTGGCTAATGAATGTCATGGCTAACGGTGTTCAGGGAAGAAGCAGAGTGTCTCTTACCAGGAGAGTGAGGTGTTTACAGGAAGTCTCTCAGCAAATGGAAAAACTGAAGGGGAAGATCCTGGATAAAGAGCAATAGGGAATCTGACCCACAATTCTGTAATCTGAACCAGGAGGGTTGAGAGGTCATAAAGGTGGTCTGGGAGCAGTAGGTAACTGTGGGGCTTACCAGTGCAGGATGACCTGAAAGCCAGCACACAGCACACCAGGGACAGAGCCTCAAGGACCTGGTTACATTGGGGAACATTAGGAGCCAGTACTCTGTACAATGTCCTCTGATTCTTGTTCCCTCTAGATCTCTAGCTTTTGTTCTTTACTGTATAGTCACATACCTTGTTAAAGCATCCAGCTTGGCTCATCTGGCTCTGGGAAGCCAAGGCTGCTTGGAAGAGCTCACGCTGGGGCAGTCTGCAAGGAAGACCAGCTTCCTAGGGCCAGCAAAGTAACAGGGCCACTCAAAGGAGGGCTCCAGAGAGTTCTAGAAGGAAGAACTGCTTGGTCACATCCCCTCCCTGCTGGAAATTCACCTTCCAGAGTGAAATCTTCCAGACTGGGGATTTCATTCAGGGAAGTGAAAAATCTCTTGCCACTGGCCCCGCCCCGACCTCAGCGGATGTCAGTGGTTGGACACAGTTTTGTTCCACAAACTGCAAATTCTGTTAATTTGATTACCATTCAGGCACAATAATTTTTTTTCAAAATCTGAAATAAAAAGGCAATATGATAATGATAGTCAAATAAAAATACAAAATCAAAACTGTCTTTCTATGCCTTATCTGTAGATAAGTTTTTTTGACAAATTTTGACAATTTTTGTCTTTTCATGCCTTTAGCTAATAGTCTAAAAAATGTTTTGACAAATCTGTCATTTGTCTCTCTCATTGACTCCATGTGGATTATCTTTTACAAATTCAAAATAATCCAAAGGGTAGACACATGGTTTATCAGAGTGATGTTTCTGGTTGCCTTTTTTCCTTGTTAAGCTCTATGAAGAGCCAGGCACAGTGGCGCCCACCTGTAATCTCAGTAGCTCAGGAGACTGAAGCAGGAGGACTGTGAGTTCAAAGCCAGCCTCAGCAAATTGGAGAGACACTTAGCAATTTAGCAAGACCTTGTTTCTAAAAAAATACAAAGAAGGGCTGAGGATGTGGCTCAGTGGTTAAGTGCCCCTGGGTTCAATCCCTGGTACCAAAAAAAAAAAAAAGATCTATGAAGGGCCAGGTGCAGTGGCACACATCTATAACCCCAACAACTTAGGAGGCTGAGGCAGGAGGATCACAAGCTCAAGACCACTTCAACAACCTTAGTGAGATCCTCAGCAGCTAAGTGTGACTGTGTCTGAAAATAAAAAAAGTTCCATCCTTAGTCCTCTTATGGCTGTGGGGTCCACCCTCCAGGGCTTATGAGATTTATCAGGGCATGACTCCCTGGCACTAGATCAGACCTACTGAATCAGATTCTGGAGGTGGGAACCTGGGAATGTGAATTTCTAACTAGCCCCCAGGCAGTTTTAGTCACTTCCTGAGTACCAAAAGGAAGACCACTACTGTACTGAAGAATCACCTTGTTTAAACTCACACAACTACATCTATAGGTATCATTAACTAAATATCTACTTAGACTAAGGTCTTTACTAACTTTATCTCCTTTAATCCTTATACTAACCGCAGCAGGGAAGCATCCCTGTTTCTACAGGCAAAGGAACAGAGAAGCTACTTGCCAAAGGTCATGGAGTTCGAAAATGGCCATGCAAAGTCCATCCGAACCACCTGCGCTTCTCACTTCTCACTCTCACTGCCCATTCCTTCTTAAACGGAAATAAGAATCCCAGGAGGAACCAGGCACTTGGGCTCACTTCATAGAGTCATATGCTGCATGGTCTCCCTCCCCAGACAGTGGGGTTATCCCTTCCCTATGATGCCTGACATTTTCTAGACACCTGTCTTCATGGCTTGTACCTTTTTCACATTTTCTTGGCAGAGGGGAGGCGCCCTTCTATGGTTCCCCTTCATCTTGTCTGCTCTGAGCCCAGAGGACCCATAGAGTCACACTGATTTTGTTAGAGCCCATCCTATTCCCTTTTAGGGATGAATCTGAACTGATAGCCTTCATGTTTGGAACCTCCAGCCCTCTAGCCGTCATGTCTCTAATCCTCTGACAACCCAAGTGGTTGCTGCAGAAGCCCAGGCTGAGGTCCTGGGCCGGGGAGGCCTGAGCGGAGCAAAGCAGACAGTGCAGAAGGTATCGTCTAAGGGCGAGTTGGCTGCTGTTTTCACACTGTCCTAGGGCCCTCCGAGAGAGGTGTAAAGATATCTGCACTCTGAGGATCAGTCCACGGACGTCAGAACCAAGGGTTTGCCTCAGCCTTGGGGGAGCACGTTGGGACCCTGGAGGCCTATGGATAGGAAGGATATATTGGACTCAACAATGAAAGGGGCAAATTTGAAAGTTACAAGCAATTGTGTGCTTTTTAAGATTTGTTCTATTTTCATTTATTTATTTTTAGAGCATCTCTAAAGAGTAGAGTCATCCTGCCTAGAAGTTGTAATATTTGGGGTTTCTATAAGGAACCAAGGGAGACAATCCATACTTGCTGATAACTCAGAAGAGATTGTGACCCTGATGGGGAAGAGACTTCCCGGCTGGGTGAGAAGTAAGAGGGAAGGTAGACTGAGAGGACTACCTGGGCCAACGGGCAGTGATGCCCACATAGCTGGAAACTCTAAAAGGAACCTCAGAATCACAGTGTCAGCAAAGCACGATAGCAGGTGCAACCAGCAGCCACTCCAGACCCTGAGGAGGTTACGAAGGAGTAATAGGATTGGCAGTTTGTGCTCCACCTTGTTGAGAGAGACATGTTGGGGGAGGTACAAACTGCAGGAGGAGTGTTTTGCTATGAGGCAGCCTGTCACCCAGGCTGGCAAACTACGGCCAGTGGGCCAAGTCTGTCTTTAGCCCATTTGCACATAGGCTGTGAGAATAGATTTTAAATGGTTGGGGAAAGTTTATAAAATAATATTTCATGATACATAAAAATTACTGAAATGTGAATTTCAGTGTCCATAGATAAAGTTTTATTGGAACATAGGTGTGTCCATTTATTTGCATATTATCCCTGACTGCTTTCATGATACCACAGGTGATGGCTGTGATAGAAACCACAAGGCCCGCAAAGCCTAAAATATCTGCTATTTGGCCCTTTATATAAAAAAAGATTGCTGACCCTTGATCTAGAAAAATACTCACATGTCCCCAGTAGGTAACTTTTCTAATTGGTTTCCATGATGGTGGGGTCAAAGACTTGCTGGTCCCATGTGACTCTGCAGCATCCCTCCACTGCCCTTTGCCACAACCCCTGGACTGCTGACTCCACTGAAGTCACTACATGTCCCCGGGGTCGGGGAGACCCCTGTCCCACAGGAAAACACAATCATCTGGGGGAATGTGAGTCTGACTTCATCTGGGAAAACAGGTCCTGGTGGGGGACGTCAGGAACTGGCTCTGGGGCTCTGATGGTAGAGGAATATCTGAAACAGCAGCTTTGGAGAGAGGACACGCCCCTGCCATGCAAAGTCCTCTTTGTTTATCATCACCATTATTAGAAATGTGCACATTCCAGCAAAACCAGCAGGTCACACATTTACAAAAGTGCCTGCCACACTGGAGCAGGAGGGTTCTGGGCCTTTTCAACATGTAGATTCTAATTCCTGGTACAGGGAAGTGGTTCGGTGAAAGCACAAAATGACTTCCTTGTGTCGTGAGTTTCCCGCAGTCCTCCAGAACAGCATCTTTCATTCTCTGCTCACAACCAGCACAGGGGTGGGGAAAGTAGGCCTGAAGTTCTCAGGAACTGTGTGAGTAGGAAATACCTTGGGAAACAGGCTAATTGGCTGGGTAGTGGGAATTATGATGACATTGCAACCCATGGGCCAATGGGCAATGGGGCAGTCTGCCAAGACAGCACTGGCCAGCACCCCGGCTCCCAAGCCAGCAGCTAGGCCTGGTCCATGCCATCTTGGCTCTGGGTGTGAAATAGGCCAGGCAGCTGTGTGAGCCGTAGCATGTTGCTCAACCTCTCTGAGCTGCAGTTCCTCATCTGTTAAGTGCGAGGCATACGGGGTTGAAAGTCTATCACTGTTCCATGGCAGGGCTGTCCTGACCATCATGGATGATGCCCTTAAGTGATCTTCATAAGTCTCAATAAATTTTAGCTAGTGTTTTTACTTCCTGATAGATCCGAAGAATTCATGACACATGTATCTTAGTGCTCTGAATACCACTTAGGAATTTAACTCCTCAAGAACAAGGTACACTCCTGGAAGGCAGAGAATATCAAGTCATAATAGATATGTCTGTGACTGTCTAACACTGGGCCTGGTGCTTTATATAAAATGCTTTGCTTCTCTGGTTCTTTGTAACTCCAAAGTCAGTTTTAGCATTGTCTACATAGGACTGAAAAGGACAGATGATTTTGGAGCAGCCTATGTGATCACAGGTAGGGAGGGACCTGCTGGGTTTGAACCTCAGTTTCCAAAGGCCCTGCTGGTCTCACTGTCTCACTGTCTTGGTGCCTCCCTCAGAAGGGATCCTCCCCTTGATCCCTTCCACCTTCCTGGGTACTCAGCTGTCACTCAGAGAAGAGGCTGTGAGCATGCCCCAGGGCAACAGCGAATCTCTAATAAAACATGACCTGGAATGGGGGCTGTGCCCACCTCAGCAGCATCCAAAATTCAAAAGGATGTAATATCTACAGTAATATCTACAGTAATATCTACAGTAGGGTGGAAAATAAGCCTGCTGAAAAATGTGCTGTCAGAGCTGGAGAGAGAAGGGCCTCTCCTCCCGTCCACACTCAGATCATGTGAAGTTCAAAGAAACTGGCCTGCATGTTGGAGGCAGGGGAAGAAAGGCATGGGGACAATAGATACACGGAGTTGACCTAAGAACAGGGAAGAACTGCTGCGGAACACCTGGCATGGGAACCTGAAATCGCAGGGGTGGCTCCCAGCGGCCATCCGGCCATCCGTAGCCCCAAGGCTGCTTTGCCCAGCGTGGGCTTACATGAGCCAATGTAAAGATTCTTTTCATGAAAGTCTTTACCTCGCTGTAGTGTTTATTCAAGGATAAGATAACCCAACTCTCACTATATTTAGTGCATGAAAATCCACAGGTGCTTGACTCCAGCTACTGCTTGCGTTTTGCTATTAGTTTTCAAAGTCCCCTCCCTTCTCGGTTTCATTGTTCCAGGGCCTTGCAGGTGAGCAGGTTTCCTGGCTTTTGCAAAAGCACGCCCCATCTCCTCTTCAACCTACAGATAGTTGAAATACCCCGTATCATATAGCATCCTGGTTCAAGTGGGGAGGGGGATTGTTTCAGTTTCAATTCTAATTTGAAACCTTACGTACAACACAACAGGCACCCTATTTTATCTTAGTTGGCCAAAGCTTTTGTTTTTAATGAATCAATTTAATCCTTTGCTTTGGCTTTCTCTTCATTCCTCCTCAAAGGCTCCTGTTGGAAGGTAGGATATGTCTCGCTTGTGCCTCTTCCACATGTGCAGGATGGAGACGCACAGCCAGCCATACAGGGACTCAGAGCCTGAGCCCTGGAGTGAAGCTCCAGAGCTGGGGGCTGGCCTCTGACATTTTAGTTTCCTCATCCCTAAACAACTGTCTCATCGCAGAATTGTTGGGAAACTAAAAACGAAGACTGAGCACAGGACAAGGGGCTTGGTGACTATTCCCCACACACCCGAGCACCCGCAGCAGGTCCCTTTGATTCACAAAGGGAAGGTTGTCTGAGAAAAGCTGCTGGCCTGTCCAAGGAATTCCTTTCCTGCCTAAGTGGAAACGGATCTATTACCAGGCAACTCAACACCTCTCAGGCCCTTGAGAGGGGGCTGGCATAACAATAAACATTTGCATGTGATGTAGGGTTTACAGACTGCTTCTAGGGTTGTTAAGAGTGCCCAAGTTTTGTGCATAGGCTGGGCCTTTTACAAGATGTGCAACCTTGGACAACTCAGAAATGTTCTGAGCTTCTGGCTCCTCGTCTGTCCCGTGGGAACATGGCTACCCATCTCAGGTTTCTGAGGTCCACTAGCCAACGTGTGTGTGATGTGTGCTCAGTGACCCTTAAAGCCCTAGCCACATGCAAGAAATTCCTTTTATTCATGACTTCAGTTTCCAACAGACGTCTTCAGACTCACACGTTATCCATGTTAAAGGGATGAATTAAAAGAGTCTAGGAACAATCTCGCGAAAGTCGATATGGTGCTGCCAATCTCCATCTCTTGGTGTAGCACACACTGAGTTCAGATCTCTCTTCCCCAGGTGAGCATCTGAAAGAATTCAGATGACCCTTGGTTCTCATGCCTCTCCCCTAAGGTCCCTTTTGAGAAACTTCCTACACTGAAAGGCAGACTGCGGGGCTGATCTTGCTTTGGGGAAAATGCCCATAAGTTGAGATTCCTGTGATCCAGTCAAGGCTAGAATAGGTGGGCTGGGTTGCTCTGAGCTGGATCAACAGTGGCATGAAACTAACCCTCCAACATGGTCCAGCTTTCCTGGATTTTTGGCAGCACCTACAGAAATCTGTTTAACAGAAGGATGTCAGCCAAGAGGCCGAGAGGTATGTGGTTCATTGGCAGCACATTTTTCTAGATAGCATTTACCCCAGAAGAACAACACAGCCTTGTGGCACAGGAGAAAACATGGAGCAGGGAGGCAAGACACCAGCGTTGTGGGCCTATCCCTGCTGTTGTCACTTGGGGCAAGAAGTCACCTGATTTCATCAATCCTCGCTCAGCTTTTAGGGAGGGAAGGAGGTGGGCACTCATTGTGGGGTCATCAGGCTCCCATTTTAGGTCTCATTCTGGACACTACCTTCAGCTTGCCTCTGGCCCTGTCACAGGTGCATTCAGAGCTGAAGTCACTTACCAGGTAAGTTAGTAGAGTGGTGCCATCATACTGGAGCCATGGCTTTTGCTTCTCTCTGAGGTTATTTGGGAAACTCCCTCAGATCCTATTAATACCCTTGGCATCTTCCAGCAGATAGTAGTCTCACATTACAAACAAGTATGCTATCATCCCACCCAAGTGACGCCTTGGGTAGTAAAAGAGGGGAAAAAAATCCTGTCCATTCAGTAATGCACTTCTAAAATTCAAGCAGGGTGCGGTGGCGCACACCTGTAATCCCTGCACTTTGGGAGGCTGACAGGAGAATCGCCAGTTCAAAGCCAGCCTCAGCAACGGCAAGGCGCTAAGCAACTCAGTGAGACCCTGTCTCTACATAAAACACAAAATAGGGCTGGGGATGTGGCACAGCGGTCAAGTGCCCTGAGTTCAATCCCTGGTACCAAAAAAAATAAAATCCTAGCCATTTGGTGACAACGTGCAGTGCTAAGGAATTCACATTTGCAGGTGACAAATGGAAAGGTCCACTAAAACACCAGAAGGGCAAGCATGTGATGGGGGATTGAGTGTTGGAGAGTCGGGAAATACAGATGAAGGGGAAACCTGCAGCCGTTAAGTATTGACCTCAGGAGGCCAAAACCTTGTGATCAGCAGCATTACAATGTCCTGGACACAACTACTCATTCCAGGGAACTGCGCACCACCACTTCCCACGCAAGTTGCTCTGTGTGCAAATATTGGTCTGGACAATGCCTGGGATGAAAATATTTTCTGGCACCAGAATAAGGCATTGCAACATATCCAGGTAAATAACCAGGATTCAACCTCCTGGTTGTTAGCGGCCCAAGATCAAGTCCTCCAGGGACAAAAGCACCAAGTTCAACTGATGAACTAAAGCACTAAATCTCAGCCAGTTGTGTGGGAGACAGGCAGTGGAGAATGAGACGTACAGGTGTTCACAGCGTAGGTGAGAAACTGATGCAATCTGGTAAAGGACACTAACAGAAACTGCAAGAGGGGGAGGGAGAAGGGCCAGGGCCAAGCCAGAGGAGGTAAGATAAAAGGTGAGATTTGAGGGTGTAGAAACCTGCTGTGTGGTGGGATGCACAGAAAGAACTGTGTGCTCTGACAGCAGTAGTGCGGGTAAAAAAACAGGAAGGTAGATGGGCCAGCCACAAAGGACTCCAAACATCGCGCCATGGAGTCTTACATGGGCTCTTGAAGTCTTGAGCAAGTTTTAATATACAGGGCTTGGGGGGACATCTGTTTTAGAAAGATCCCTTGGAGGAAGGAGTCAAGACAAATAAAGACAAGTGAGAAGATTCATAAAGCCCAAGCAGGAGATAAAGGCAACCAAGAGGGTGGATTGAGGACCCATTTTTAGAAGGTGTACTCAGTATGAATGAGGGATAACAGGCAAACATAGATGGGAAATGGCTCTTCAATTGATCCCAATTCCTGTGAGATCATGGAGGGAGGAAAGAGAAAGTCGTGAGCAGGTCTAGATCCAGACAGTCTAGCCAATCTGAGTAGATGGCTGGAACAGAGATAGTCAACTGCAGGGCTACTGTGGCGGGGTGAGTCAGAGGTCAAGTTTTCCCAAGAGAAAGGGTTACTAAGAAAACACACCAAGAAAGTGATCTGGAAAGACTTCATCCCTCCTAGACTTCAGTCTATGTTCATCCTCGAACTGAAAGTCTTAAGGAGGACAGTGACAGTCAGATGAAAGGCAAGAGAGGGTGAAGGATATTACAAAGAAAGACACTTTTCTTGGTGAACACCATAGGACTTAGGAAATTCGGCACAGGAGGCCACAGAAGGCACAGGACAGGTGGGGCTTAGAGACAGGTGCTAGAGATAGGATCAAAGGCATCCAGAAGGTGGTTCACCACACAAGGTCTACAGGATGCTTCAAACATCTACCAGCTGCTCAAGTATCATTTGTTCACATCTGTGTGAAGAAGCTTATGATGATAGCTGCCTATAGTATGGCTGGGGTTATTCGGTTCTCTTGTTGAAATGGGCTTGGAGCCAAGAGCACTGGATCACACCAGATGCCAGGGAAGGCATATTTCAAGACCACAAATACAATAGGGATTAGCTAATAGGCTGAGGTCCACAACAAAGCTCAGTTTAAGTTAAACCAGCCCCTTGGAGAAGGGATTTATGGTTTCCAATGTAACCACACATGCATTCCCCTTCTGAGAATAGCATCCATAACAGTGATAACTGCCCAACTATGTGTGTGTCCTGAAACCAAAAATAAGTTTACCATTGAGTAAAAACAAAGCAATGAGCATCACTGACAAGTTTTTTTTAAATATACCTTTATTTCTCAAACTCAAAGCTTTATTTCATCAAGTTCTAACACATTTGCATTGACAAATGATCTCAATCTGCATCAAGAAGGTGAGGGATCATGACTGAAGAGGAAAACTACACAGCCTAGGCACAGCTAAGGAATACTCGAAGGCTGTGCACATATATAACAAAAGGGCTTCCAATTTAGTCAGCTGGGCATCTTACTTTTAATCCATTAATTTGGATATAAATAGCTGCTTTAGGAAAATTAAATTTTCATTCACACACACACACAAAAAAAAAAAAAGAAGAAAAAAAAAAACAGATCAGATAGCTGGAGTTGGAGTTTTTTTAAAATGGCCACAGATCCAGGTTATTTAACTACTTCCTCTTTAGTGTATGGTCATCTCACCTTCTTATGCACACACACACACACACACACACACACACACAAAGAATTTGTACCAACTCTCAATAATAGCCCAGGCAAAACTCCAAGCACTTTCTTTAGCTTACACTTAAACTATTTTTTTTAAAGTGATAGGTAAACAAGATGTAGGCACCTGAACTCACAAAAAGGGCCTTTTCTTTCCTTAGAGATCTCCACAAATAATCCCAAGAAGTTGTCAGGCCTTTTTAAATACCTTTTCCTCTATAGCCCTCTTTTGGTCCTCTGAATTTAATTGGTTGAATAGAATATGTTCCAAAGTCAGCTGTGAAATTCTGTTCTTTGCCAGATTAAGGATCTGAATCTAACCTTGGAAAATGGAAATTCTTTCAGCTCACAGAATCCATCCAAAGAGTTTTCCCTAGAGTAGAGCCCCAGTGAGATGCCAGGGAGTAATGGCCATGGTGAGCATCAGGGTCCCTTCTTAGATTAGATCACTATATTTTAAGCCACACTCTGGAAGAGGATGTTTGAGCTAAGAACATAACAGCATTCTAAAATCAGGCACCAGGAGCAGAAAGTTCACTGGAAAGGAGTTATTCCTAAAGTTAAGAAGTTGCTTGTGAGTGGTACCATTTCCTGAAGCTAAGCAGTGCTAGTGAAGACCCTAACTTAGCGTGAAGATAAAGGGCTAGGATCAGAGGTGAGGCTGAAGGACAAGTGGGGACAGGCCCTTAGCAATCTGATTATTAACGTGTCTCCACAAAACACAGGTTCACACAGAGCTTGCTGTGACTCAAATCCCCAGTGTAAATCAAACTGGCGGTGAGGGCAGGGGGGAACTGAGTGCCAAACCAACATGTACCATGTATCAGGAACCCAGCACTACCTTCCCTTTCCAACTTGCCCACCTGTCAGGCCCCCAGGTGTGGGCCTGACATCCCACACACACTCATCAGGCACTCTTGATTTGAAGGTGGTAGTGATAGAGAGTTTCATTCCAGCATTGAAATTACTGAGTGGGAAATAGTGTCCTATTGCCAAGGTAAGGTTGAAGGGTGAGACAGAAACTCCAGACCAGAGATCTAGTGAGTGTCCTTCAGCTATCACCAGGGGAAAAGGTACATTTTCACCCTGCTCCACTTTACTCCAAGGAAGAGGCTGAGAGAACAGGCATCAGAAAGCAGTTCAGAGTTCTGAGGCAAATGAAAGTCTGCTTAGATTGAGATTAGAGCTTGCTGTTGAACTTCAGTGCCCCCTGCCACTGCATGTTACTCAACACACACGCACACACACAAACAGGAACCACTGGACTCAGTACAAGTTCAGGGTATCTGGTGCTTGTGCGAGCAGTATGAAAGGCAGGATTCAGATGGAATTTCCAGACATCTGAAAGTCAAGGTTACCTGGCTGGCAAAAGGCTCAGAGAGCAGATGGAGACACTGGTAGTCCAGGGGTTGTTTTTTTAAAAAGTGCAGCTTGCATATATGAAGCTTTTTACTGTGATGGCTCTAGAATACATATCTATTCTCAAACTACAAAAATTGAGCTGGACTGACTAAAAAGTCAGGTGAAAAGGCCAGCAAGACCCCACCATACAATGGCAGTGAGGAACTGGGGGACAGGGAACTCCTCTCAACTCCTGTGCCTGTATACAGATTGGAAACTACGCATACAAGCAGAAAGAATTCCAAGGACAAACTGGAAATTCAATTAATTGATGCAGATCCTACCTTCCTCTGGTGCCTCATTGGTTCCCAACCCTCCTAAGCAGAAGCAATACTGATTTCTCTTAGCAAGTGCTCATGTTGGTGGTAGCTTCATCACACTCCAAAAGCTTTGGTTAAACAAGTTTGTCATGTTTTGCGCAAATATATTGTCATCTGACCACAATGGCAGTATTTTAAGGTCATGAATGACCAGATAGTTTTCAAAGTCAGGATCACTTTTCACTGCCCACCATTTAACACTGAAGCACCCCAGGTCCCCCCCTCCTAGCACTGAACTTGACTCAAAGCCAGTGAATTCAAATATAACTAAGGTTCACAGGAAAACAGAAGTTGGTTACACTAAGAAGTGGCTTCTTTTCACCTAATGTAGCACAACATGGATCCCAGCTAAGCCTGGGGTTTCAATCACGTCAATCATGTCTTAATGAAGAGGACCAAGACATCACATTCCAGAAGAAACCTGAAGACACACCTTTAGAAAAAGGTCAACCACTCATTTTCTACTAAGTATTTCTGCATTAAGATAACTTTATTGCTTAAAGCAAGGAGAAAGCAATCATTTAGGGCATTGGATTGTTATGACCACAGGAGAAAATAAAAATCAGGAGCATGGAGTTGATTAAATCACTTAAAAAAATCAAACTGGTAGGCAATACTGAGTTGTCTTTTGCTCTTGATACCATAAAGTGATGCTTTCTAAAAAAAAATCCCACAAAAAACTTTTTTTAAGCATATAGTCTAAAGCTACTGTGAAAAGCAATGTGTAGACTAGATCTCTCCCATTGACTAAGCTTGCTTTGGACTAGAGTTTAACACTGTTTTTCTTCTAAAGTGCAGAATATAAACAAGTATGGTCAAATCTACCAGAATAAAGAAGTTCATTCTTCACTCACTCAATGCTTCCTCAATGATTTCAAAGTGCCTTGAGAGCACCAAAGCACACAAGGCCAAATTTAATGCTAAACTCCCACCTTCATGTGGCACAGGGACAGGAGGTTAGAATCTAAGCAATTCCACAGGTCACTCGATTCTACTGAAATTCCTGAATTCATTTGCTGTCAAAGAATACCTGGAGAAGGAAATCACTTTTTGTTTTTTAAAAGTAAAGAAAACAAACAGCCAAAGTACTCCAGAAAAACAGCTTGTCATACTTGGAATGTGACCAAAATGGGTTTCCAATTAAAACATGGGAAAACCCTTACATCAGTTACAACGATGAATCTAGAAGCAGCGCAAACAGCACTTAGGAAGAGCAACACGAAAATCAGCCATGAGAGAGCTGAGGAGGAAAGGTGTCATTCAATAAGAATTCCTTAAAGAAAGAAAGGAAAAGGACATTCATGTTTCCTATTTACAATCCACCACCCCCCTCACCACCACCACAATTCTACTTTAACATTATGTTCCACATTTTATTTTGTTTTCAAGTTACATTTCAAGAAAAGGTCATCTTTTTTTTTTCTCAGCAATATTTCATAATTCCTCAAGATAGCACAGCATCTAAACCATAAACCACTTCCAACCAGATCTCAAGTCTCCAGCTATTGGCTTTGGTTTATTGATGAAAGAAATTCTCAGCTCTGCTGACAGGAACTAGACATATGCAATTTAGTCCTGTGAACAAAAATTAAGTCACAAGAGCACCCTCATGTTTATCATTTTCTGCCTGACTAAAACTGACACAAGAAGAGAGACTATCAGCACAACATTGGTTCATGTAATTGCTGAGAATCCCGAGTGAGGGCCAACACAGCCTCCTCCAGGCTCAGGTGAGAAGAAAAGTAGCTTAACGCTTCTCATATGCTGCCCAAGCACTCCCAATCCCAAGTATTGCACAGAGCTCAAAACCCCATGTGCTGACCTTTGGGATGTGACATGTTAGTGTCTATCTTGGAAAGATGTGGATAGGTCACACTTCCTATAGCATTTTCCAAAGTGGCACTGTTATATGGGTCTTTTTAGGGTTGGCTCATGATATACTGCAGACCCATTCCAATGGGTATACAAAGAAAAAAAAAAAAAAAAAAAGCAGAATCAGAGCTGAGTTCCCCTTTGAAAGCCAAACACCTACATCTAGGAGGAGGCTCCCCTACCTGAGAGCCCTTGCCCTACTGGGTTCCCACTGCAGGAACCCTCAGGTCTCAAGGTTAGTTACAGGGCAGCCAGGTAGGGTAAGGTTGGCTGTAGGTAACTGGAGGATGGGCAATGTAGTAGTTGTTGAAGTTGCCATCACTGACGTAAGGAGCTGGCTGGTAGTAACAGGTGACGTTGGTGGCGTTGGGGATGATGTTCTGTTCTGCCAGCACGCGCAGGGCCAGGAGGGAGATGAGGTTCAGGGTCTGCCTGCGTTCGTGCCCCATGAGGCACACGGTGCTCTCGTTCACTACCCTGCGAAGGATCATGAGGTAGTCGTACTTGCTTCTCTCTTCTTCAGCGAAGTGGTTTTGAAGGTAGGTCTCCAACTTCCTTTGCTGTTCGAGGATGTCTGGGAAGTCAATGAAAAACCTGGAGCACATGTAACGCTCAAGAGTTTTGATTTCCTCCTGGTCTGTGGGCCTGAAGTCCCGCACGAGAAGGTTGCTATACTTAAGAAGTCCCCCACCTCGGATTTCTTCTGGGTTCTTGGTGGCGATCAGTCTGTTCTGCAGATGGTCGAAGGCTTCCTCAAAGTCCCCATACACACTCTCCCCGATCACCGTGGGGTGGAAGTGCTCAGAGATGGGGTTACTGGAGCAGTCATAGAAAAAAAGCAAAGAATCCAGAATGATTTGGAAAGAGTCCACACTAAACTCAAACTGACGCCGGATGGAGTCGACAAACTTCAGCTCCACGTTCCTCCCGTTCTTGTTGGAGAGGGAAATCAGGCTCCAGCGGTCTGTGTCCGTACACACCTTCACCAGCTTCTGCACATATGCCTCCTTCAGAGTGACGGGGCTGATCTTGAGCTTGTTCACGCCCTCTGGCAGGAAGTTCAGAAGGGAACACAGAACCACATCTCTGACCAGCTGAAATTCTGCCTCTGTGGGAAGAGCCACGTGGAAGATCAGGTCCAAGTCTTTGCAACCCAAGCCGTTGTCTTTGACCAAAACGTGGCCAGCTGCAGAGCCATTCAGCCGGACATCCTGCACTTTGATGCCCGCCTCCTCCAGCCGGCTGCGGACGGTCTGGACGATGTCCTTCAGGGTTATCTCCAAGGTTGGAAAGTTGCCTCGTCCGTGGATGGGTACGACCTCAGTCAGGACCTCATGCAGCCGGCTGACCTGATCCCAGTTGAGCACGCTGAAGGACACACACTCCCTGGTACTGCTGCTCTCCTCGGCCATCTTGGGGGATGTTCTGGCCGGGGAAACTGAAAGTGAGGGGTGAGAAACAGTTAGGATTCACTTCAACATGGCAAAGCATCTCAAAGCGCTCACAGATATTGATTTACCTCTGAACATTTTCCTGTGACATTGTGATCCACTGCATCTGACTGTTGCTGTGAACTGCTGTGATTAAATGAATTAAATATATAAAGAATGGTGCCTACACAGAGTGAGAACAAATGCACAGACTCCATCCTATACCAGTCTGGATAATGTCATAACCTTGTTTGGCGTGGGTTTCTGGTTTTGCTGCTGCTGTTTTGCTGGTTTTGTCTGTGTGTGGGTTGGGGATGGGGGTGAGGTGCTGGGTTTGTGTGAAGAAAAACAGATAAACAGTAAGTCAAGTAAACAAAATACAACACACTTCCATAAAGAGCCTGTAAGGAAGAAAAAAAAAAACACAAAAAAGAGCACATGTTTTGCTAATTTTCCCTGGTTTCTGAAAAAGTTACCTCTCCTACTTTTGGCTTCCTAATCACATTTTGAACTGGTTGATACATAAACTATAGAGAACACCCACTTGGAACACACACATACACACACTTATACACCCACAAACATATAGTCTTCACTCCATGAAAAGACATAGTCTCAACTCTGGATTACAACCTCACCAAAAAGTGGGAGTCTGACCATTTCTGCCACAACAAAGTATACTCCCTTAACAAGATTCCCACATCTCTTTCACTTAAGGGAGCAGCCTGTCCTATAACAAATACTTCCATCATTTGGAAGTATTTTGAAGGGCAAAATTTCTGGTCAACCAAAGGTCAGCTATGTACTGGACCATCCTTCCCAGGAAGGATGCTCTGCATGAGACATGGCAAACACCCTCTGGCCAGTGGAATCATTCAACTGTATTTTGAAAAAGAGCACCTTGAAACTATGCAAGAAGAACAAAGTTACCACTGAGTAGCTTGAGAGAAACATTGCTTCTCACACTGCACATGCTAGAATCACAAAGTTTCCAAAGTAATTTTCAACAGTGTTGCACTTTTCAAAGAAATTCAACACAATGGGTCCCTGGAAATCCTAATACATAAAATCCTAATATACAGAAACAAATACTGATATGTTAAAAAGCCAAAGTGCCTGTGGACCTATGCAAGTAGAATGTTAGCTAAATGAGCATAAAAGCTGAAACAAAGGGTCCCAATGCTGTCCTCAGATTTCACTGTGAACAGTTTTCCCATCCCTGAGCTTTTAGACTTCACACACACACACACACACACACACACACACAGAATCCATGCCAGTGCAGTTTCATTGTTTGGAAGCTGCTGCTTTTGAATGCACATCGGCATGCATTCTCCTGGGTTCCAATATGGATTTCTGGCCTTGCCCCAGTGCCAGGGATTCCCCAGGGTGTCACTCAGTGTCAGGGCACTACTGGGCACACAGAGAAGAGCCTCTGGTAGCTCCCCTTCCTGAAGTAAATGAAACATGAAGGCAGAAGAGAGAATGTCCCTTGATTGGGGTGAACAGGAAGGCCACAAAAGAGTTCACTTCCGGGGATAGGACACAAGCCAACATGAACTTTCAGCTGGGGCTGAGGGAAGGAAAGCAGCACACAGCTGGAAAAGGCAAGTGTCCAATGGCCCCAGGAGCCACTCCTCAGGCTAGATCATGGTGGCCCTTTAGGATCTAAATTAAGGAACAAGGAATCCACTCAGCTGGTAATGGGAAGCTTGATCACAAGATTAAAGCAAGCTCCATGAAGACCCTAGATGGTCCTTGCTTGCTACAGAAGAACACATGCCAACAAGATACAAGCTTAGGGGCTGAGATTGTGGCTCAGTGATAGAGCGCTTACCTTGCACATGTAAGGCACTGGGTTCGATCCTCAGCACCACATGAAAATAAAATAAAGGTATTGTGTCCATCTACAACTAAAAATATTTTTTTAAAAAAGGTACAAGTTTACCTCAAGCTTCTTTGAACAGCTTTATAAAGCTCCAGGCCATTTAGAGCCTCCTACCAAGATACTGCTAAGTTATAGATAACAAGCAAAGTCTGTGATGGAATACTGAGCATTCAGTATGGCTCACACTTGGTTTCAAGCCAGATTTGGGACAGCTGAGTTCTCTTTTTTCTATGTTCTCTGTATATTCAGTAGTGGCCTCTTTCATGGTAGCATACAACACACCTGTGTCTCAAACGATTCAAATGCTTACAGGAAGGCAGGGTTCTTGGTTTGAGACACAGACTCTCTGTGATTTGGTGACATGTGTTGGTGGACCTATAGAAATACCAACTGCTTTACGCTGTCATCTGTTGAGCATTTGAGGTTCACGAGTATCGTACAGGTATGAGAGGTGTATCACAGGTATCGTACAGCTGAGAAGCCACAATGCTATCAGTTAACAATTGAAGAAAATCTTTAGGAAGAACCTCAGTAATTTTGCAAAGAACTGCAGAAATGAATTTTGACTTATGCTTTTTTTAAAGGTATTGTGAGAAAAACAAAGAGGCCATGTAGGGTTGAAGCCAGGACTACTATACTCAAACATGTTCTCAACCTGAGAGGAGAGCATCTGAGACCAGAGAGAATCTGGAAGCTACAACTCTTTCTTTGGGGTTAATACGTACATGTGTAATTTTCATATATTTTAAAATCCATGAAGTTTTAGTAAATTCAAAGTTGGGACTGTTTTTCCTCTGGAAGGCCGTTTAGTCAAGTCTCTACTTATGTATGTTAAAAAATAAACAATAAGTATAGCATATAAACATATGAGTAAACACATAAACATATCTTTGTTTAAAAATAACAAATACCCAGGGGCTGGGATTATGGTGCAGTGGTAGCGTGCTCGCCTAGCATGCGTGAGGCACTGGGTTCGATCCTCAGCACCACATAAAAATAAAATAAAGATATTCTGTCCACCTACAACTAAAAAATAAATATTTAAAAAAAAAACAAATACTCAGTGTATATTTTTTTAAAAACCAAAACTCAACATAATGAGTAAGCCCTCTCACCTAGTCTTTCTGTATTATCCAACAATGATTTCCACTTTCACAGAACTGCTATTCTTACTTCAAATATACTATAATTCCCCTTTTGATACTATTATATTGATTACAGCCTACCTTTGCAAAAATTTTAATAAATACAATAAATAATTTTCCAGGAATCCAAGGTGCCAGTAGTTGGCATCTTTCATGCCAACTTCCTCCCATACATATAAATAATGGAGTTAACTTTTGAAAGAAAAAAAAAAGTAGCCCATATAAAAGCACAGTGTAGGACATGGACAATAGCCAAGTCATGGTGTAGTTTTTAATTCTCCCAATTTATTATAATTTAGGTATAGAGAAGCTGAATCCATTGAAGAAATGAGTTTAGAGCAGGTTCATATTAAAATCTTAGTTTCTTAGAAAAGCCCAAAATAAGTACTTTGTATCCATTAGAGAAAAATTGTTCATTTCCACTCACTCAACCAAATGATTTCAAATACCACAAGAACATTTTTAAGTTACTTAGACAAACACTGGTATTACAAAAATAAATCCAAGTTATAGGCCCCTAGTGCTTATATAATATGCTGGAGCTTAGTTTAACAGTTTTAGTTTTAATTACCCACTTTAAATCAACATTGATATAATCCCCACATAAAAGAATCACATGAAACACACATTCCCAACTCTTGAAAGGCCCTGGTTAAAGGCAAATTCCAGGTAGCAGAATTCAACAAAATAGTGGCTAGAAAAACAAATTAGTTTGAAATCTAATAAATTCCGACTAGTATTTAAGATGAAGATTCGCTGTAGTTTTGCACAGGAGTTGGCAAATGTGGAAAACATTCTTGTCATTGATTTGCAAATCCAGGCACTTCATAGGAGCCAGAACAACCAACTGCCTACTCAGTTCAAGCTAATTAATCTTCTGCAAGGTTTGACTCCTCATGAACAACTATCTTAGGAACCCTTGGGTTCCCTGTTATCTGGCTGCAGCAGAAATGCAGATACACACATCAAAAGAAAACAGGTTTGCAGAGATAGCAGCAAAAGTGGAGACGGAGAGAAAAACGAGGGCAGAAGGTTAAAACAAGCTCCCTGAGCACAAGGTGGGTGTCGAACTAAGTATTTCCCACTACTCGGGACAGAGCTGTGCAGAGCGGGTTGCTCTAAAAAACCTGTTTTGAGCCTTAGTAGGGGAAAAAAGCTATTTCTATCCTGCAACATAGCTTACATAGATCTCTGCACAGCCAATTAACTCCAGAAACAAGGGTGACAGAGACTACAAGGGGACTAAGGTGGGCATGAGGGACAGGTAGATGCACCAGCTGGAGATAAGAATACTAAGGACATTACTAACACTGAGTCCCCTTCTGTCCTGGCATTAGACATGGAATTCATGGAAATCATCGACAGGGTTTGGGCACATGTAGAGACGCACACCTATGCAGTTAAGGATGATAGATTTAAGTCTGTCGTATTTAACAGGAAAGCTATAGAAGTGATTGTCCAAAGGTTTAGGGAAACTGAGGCTTGAGTGGAGGCTCTCAGTTATTGGAGCCCTCGATCCAACCCAGAGGCAACCAAGCAGCACCCTCTGCTTCTGTCCCTATTTTAGGTTTAAAAAGAAACACACACATTTCAACATTCCTTTGGTGACAAAATTCCCTTTTACTATTCTGGATATGACCCCCAAAATGTGGATCTTCCTAGTAAAACTTTTCAGTTCAGAGTAGGAGCCACGCATGGGCAGTGGACTAAGCCTGGACGCAGACTCCAGTGCATCTAAGGGGAGTCTGTGTGTGGAACAAAGACACCGGCCAGCCCTGACTCCTGGCCCAGAGGAACTCAGGTGCCTGTGGGTCTTCCCTCATTTCTTCCACACGGATTCTTCTCCCTATGTACAAGACAAGACACTTTGGGCAACAAAAGACTATTTCACTACATATAAAAACCTAGAGAATTTAAGCAGAAGTAACAGTGGATAGCAATGCACTTCATCATAACCTTGTTCGACGTTCCTTAGTGAGTCAAGTGAATAGGTGGCACATCCTCAGGCCTATTTCTTCTTCTTCCTTTTTTTATTTTTTTGGACCAGGGATGAAACCCTGGTGCACTCAACCACTGAGCCATAACCCTAGCCTTTTTGTGTATTTTATTTAGAGATAAGGTCTCACTATGTTGCTTAGGGCCTCTCTAAATTGCTGAGGCTAGCTTTGAACTTGCAATCTGCCTCAGCCTCCCAAGCCACTGGAATTACAGGTGTGTCCAGTCCTATTTCTTACTCACTTATAAAATGAGACATGTGGAGGTGTGTAGAAAAGCAAACTACTGAATGAGTCAGTTCACATGGACTCTCACTTAATCCTCACACAGAGTGTATGTGAGGAAGCTACAACTGTTTCTTTTGAACAAATTGATCAGGTTCAGAAAAGACTAAGTATTGACTCCAGGTCCTCAGCTCCAAACCACTTGAAACTGGTGACTCCTTCTACCAATCCCATGGTGCCATGGTGGGTAGGAGGTAGGGAGAGGCTAGTGAGAACATCACAAAACCTCATATGCACTGGAAGACCAGTTCTTGCCACTACTAAAGTGGTCTTTTCTAGAACAAAGATCTTATTGGTCCTAACCAAAACACGAGAAAGCAAACTTCTGTTAACTATGACTGTGGCACCTCACCTTTCCACTGGCTCCTGTCCCCACTGCCCACATGGAAGACAGCAAAGCTTGAGTCAGCCACCCTCCACTCTTTGCTTTTGTGCAGATTCTAGTGAAGCAAAAAACACCACGGTGGCTTAGGGATGGCCCTCAGAGAGACCTCAGGGGAGATACTTTGGTGGCTGTGGTGTGTAGGAGATCCCACTTCTCAATAGGGCTGCACATTGGTTATTTTATAACATAAACATCTTCTAGTTGTGCCCACATCCTTTCCCACAGGGGGAATTTTACCACTTCCCCAGAAGCTCCCATCAGGTACTGACAAAGGCAGAGCCCTCCAGAAGTACTTGGCATAGCTGTAGCCATGGCCAGGGTACACCAAGTGCGATTTAATGTTTGGCCAGGAAGATATATTTGACAGTGTTCCAGGTAGGCAGTGAGACACGGCTGTCAGGACTCTATCTGGATCAACCCATTTGGTTCCTACAGAAGCCCAATAAAACGCCATTATCCCTTCCTTTACAGATGAGGAAACTGGGAACAAAGAAGATATGCAAATTGTGAACTGCCAAGGATACACTGCTGGGAAATGGCAGAAATAGGATTTGTGGCTGCCTAGCTTTGGCAGGTATATATTCATAGAGGGAGAAGGTTTTGCAGTCATAAGAGATGATAATAAGCAGAAGGAAAACATGAAGATTATTTAATAATATGGTGGGAAGAAGTTTGCTACATAGGCTGAGTCACATTCTAGAGATTCCTTCACAGCCCCTGAGCAGAGTGGGGCCAGGAGCAGGTGCTACAGGCAGGACAGCATTTGGAACTTAAGTATCTAACAGCCCTCAGAACAGAAACTGGCTCTCTCACAGATTTGGCTGGCTGGAGCAAACAGAATTGAAATTAAGGATAGACATGCAGATAGTTAATGCTAATGTTTGTTTCAAAGCAACAATGGCTGGGAGATGAAGGCCTAGGATCCCAGCTTCTAAGGGAGTTCCAAGATGCTTGCTAGGTTGCTGGGCAGAAATGATTTTCAAGAAAGCAAGTTCACAAAACAGAGAGGGAACCCAGAAGTGGAAGGAACCAGTTGGTCAGCTCGCCTGAGAAACACTGAGAGAGAGAAAAAAAAAATACTGGCACAATAGAGAGGTTTTTAGGAATGGAATGATTCTGATTCTGATACCTAAGGTACATGCTTTGTTCACAGAATAAAGGAACGACTCCTGGGACTCCTGGGATTCGCTCTGGTGGCTGGAAGATCAGGAGTGTTGATCCGTTGATAAAGCAACAGAACAGGACACTCCCTACAGACCAAAGGGTAACTTTGTTAGATCAAAGAACCTGGTAACTCAAGGGGAGCTACTGGAAAAGAGGGAGTCAAGTTTATAGGGACTCAGCAGGACTCCAAGGATAGCCCAGGAAGGAGAGCTGGGGCAAAACTGAAAACAGAAACAGCTTGGACAGACAAACCCAAAAATGCCAAACCTGGGAATGGACACTGTCACTTTCCCCACCTGCTTAGAGTTTGACTCTTTGATTCTTTCACAGGAGAGAAAAGTCACACACTTGAATGACCAAAGACATCAGACACACTACTTCACATATGCAACAGCAGGTAAACTGGTACAAAGAAAAATCAGGGTCAGGGTGGATTTGGCATTCTGAAGAGGAATCTTCCCTTATTCCTTGAATTCTTGGAGGTAAAAGCCAGAAATTATCAAGGACCAAGGCAGGCTGGGGAAGCCTTTTGTCTGCCTGTAGCCAGCCCCTTGCCAGGCCTGGCCCTACTACTAGGGAGGGGGTCACATTCTGGAGATTCCTTCACAGCCCCCAAACACCCTAAAAAATTACAGATAGCTAGGTGCTGTGGCAGACACCTGTAATCCCAGCAACTCTGGCTGAGGCAGGAAGATCACAAGTTCAAGGCCAGCCTCAGCAATTTAGTGAGACTCCACCTTAAAATAAAAAGTGCTGGGGATATAGCTCAGGAGTAAAATGCCCCTGGGTTCAATCCCTAGTACAAAAAAAAAAGTTACAGATAACAGAGGTACTCACATGTGTTTTATGTACATGGAATAAGTCTCTAGATGACACATGGTCCAAAGCAATAGGACCAGATAAAATAATGCTTTCTTTTTAAAAAGACAATAAAATACATTCTATGTTAACTTTTTCCTCAAGAAGGTATTTTTACAATTGTCTCACTCAAATACCCACAACCCACTCTACCTCAGTCAAAGAAACAACTGCCCGTGCCACAAAGCTGTGCCTAGAGAAAACATTTCTAAGCTGGTGACATACAGAACCTCACAGAGAGTCTCTTCTCCCTCTCAGCTCCATCACATTCAGCTGGAGGCCTCAAGTCTATTTTCTCAGGCTTATCAGCAGCCTCCCAGTCATTTCACCCTGATGTTTACTAGAGTCAAAAAGAATTGGTTAGATTCCCACGGCAGAGTCCTGGACTGAAACCAAGGCAGGGTGCACAACCATGTGCTGCCTTGCTATGCACTGGACCTTTAGAGTCTGGGGGACCTTCACAAAGTCTCACTTCCCACTGATGCCAACACCCACTATGCATGGTTATCAGTGACAGGGCTGTCCATAGACATCACACAAAGATGACTCCAAACAGAAAGCGTCTTCACCACTTTCAAAATAGGATGCCTAAGCAAGTGTGGGCGGAGAGATAACGCTGGAAAAACTAATGCTGGGGCTGCAAAATAGCACAAAGCAGAATCAAAACACTGCCCAGATAGTCCAACTGGGATGTTTCAAAGTGCAAATACTGAAAGGAGCATCTTAAAGCTGTTGCAAATGTAAATAGCAACAAGGTCAGGACACAGACATCTTTAGATGGAAGCTAGTCAGAAAGTCCTTGCCCCACCCCCATCCCATATACAAACTGAACAGGAAATAACCCTTGCTACTATCTGGTACTCCCCAACATTTCTTTCTTTCTTCTTTTTTTTGGGCCAGGGATTGAACCCAGGAGCATTTAACCACTGTGTCACATCCCCAGCCTTTTTAAAAAAATATATTTTGTTAGAGACAGAGTCTCACTAAGTTGCTTAGGGCCTTGCTGAGTTGCTGAGGCTGGCTTTAAACTTGCGATCCACCTGCCTTGGGCTCCTGAGTCTTTGGGATTACAGGCGTGCACCACCATGCTTGGCACTCCCCAACATTTCTCAAGCAGAGATAGTACTGGTCTGAACTCATGAGAAGAGCTCCTTAGAACTGGCCTTTTTATTTCAGAGATGGACTAGACTGAGAAAAATAGGAGGTTCCTAGAGAGGAGATTTTTTACTATAAGGATGACCAATTCACAATCCATAGGGTTTAAGAGCTGAGAGCCTACAGGCTTTGTCAGAGGTTGCTGCTACAGGCTCTTTTACCATCTAACTCTTCAGCTCAGAACTTTGAATGGTTATCAGTTGTCCAACACAAAGACTTCAATCAGCTAAAAGTTCTGGCCAGTCACTAAGCAGCCTCCCTTGGCTTTATCAGGAAAGGAGCAAGCAATGCTTAGATCCTCAAATGCAGCACTTACCACAGTTAGACACATACATACAACCATTCACAAATGTCTAAGGGTGAGCTGGCCTTGGTTTCATTGCAGATGCTAATTACACAAACAATCTATCCAGTTTTGTTTTGCATGAGGAGTGTGGGGGTAGCAGGTATTTGATTTCTAGGTTCTGAACACGGCAGCAGCCTGAGTGAAATATTGTCCTTCTGACATTAAGATAGTGCTAAGTAACAGAAATTTGGGTGGGATTAAAGTGAGCAAGAACATAGAGATGGTACCTATCTGCACCCATGCCACTTGAGGTGGTCAAATAACCTTCTTTTGTATCCCTATCCGTGTGGTCACACAAGCAATGAATATAGCTCCCTGGGTGACTATCATTTAAAAAGACTTATTCAAGTAATTAATGTGTTGTCACTAGATAGCTCATACATACCTTTGACCTAAAAGTTACTTCCTCTTACATATTTATTCAAAATTTAATTGTCAGTAAATTGTTGGTAAAATTGAATTGTTGATAAATTGAGCCCTGATCCTTTACCATTCTCAGAAGATTTTGTGTGCTGTTCTTTGAAATTCTCTTTCCTTATGATTATTCTCTAAGAAACTATAGGAAAACAAGAGGGACACTGGACTAGGACTTAAACATCCTGTGTTTTGGTGTCAGATATGACTCATAGAGTGAATAATTATTGGTAAATCAGCCACAATAACTGAATCTCCTTTCATTCTTTCAATCACCTGAGTGTCTACTGTGTTCTGAGCACTGTCCAGCTATGCTACATCAGAAAGCAAGAAACAAAGATCCCTGCCCTTATAAAGCTAATATTCTAGTTCCTACTCTTCTTCCATAAGCTTGGGTTAACTATTGCTTCCCAAACATGTAGACCCAGAATGTAAGAAATGTAAGAGTGAAACTTTTTTTTTTTGGACCAGGGATTGAACCCAGGGATGCTTAACCACTGAGCCACATCCCCAGCCCCACCCCCCCTTTTTAATAAATTTTGAGACAGGCTCTTGCTAAGTTGCTGAGGACCTTGCCAAGTTGCTGAGGCTGGCTTTGAATTTGCAATACTCTTTCCTCAGCCTCCCAAGCAGCTGGGATTACAGGTGTGCACCACCACGCCCATCAAGAGTGAAACATTTTTGCAAATGGTCCAGACCAACACTGCCCAGTACAGTAGCCATGAATTGTGTGGCAGGTCCAAACAGAAATGTGCTCCAAGTGCAAAACACACACTGGATTTCAAGAACTCTGTATGAAGAAAGGAATGTTAAATCTCTCTCGTATATTTTACATTAATTACATATTAAAATAATTATATTTGACATGGTGGATTAAATAGATCTATTATTTAAATGAATTTTACCTATATTTATTCTTCCATGTGACTACTAAAGTGTCCTTTGCTTTCCATATTACTATCAGGCAGTACTGGTCTAGTCTATTGTCTTTATTATAAGGAAGAAACTTAAGCCTGGAAAAGTAAAGACACTGCTAGGACCAAAATCCAGGTCTCCCCACAATTAAGCAGCTTAAGAGGTGGAGAGGAGGTGAATATAAAGACTATGAAGGGCTCAAGCATGGGACACGTCTGCAGAGCTGGTATCTAGCTGAGCAACATTTGGTAAGCACCTAGACACACAGCAGGAGCCTAATTAGTGTCTGCTTCACCTCTACTTCTGCTCAATCTTCCTATTGAAGCCCCATGAGTTATTCCACATGCAAGATAGAACTACCCAAGACCACACAGGATTAGGCTGCTGTGGCCGTCCTGGTGCCCATCTTGAACTATGACAAGCAGAGCACATTTGGAGTGCAGAGTGGGCAGCCAGGCAGGCAAAGGATTACTTCTTCCATCTTGAAAAGGCTAAGCAAGTTGAGAGAAGCTTAGGGCCCCATGAGGCAATGATGGTAAGGGTGATTCAAGATCCAGATCTTGAATGCGGTTTTCTCCAGATCTCTTTTGCAGAGGGCTAATATGGAGACAGATATGGGACTTTGGGTGCTCATTCAATTAAAGATAAAATTTTAAAAACTAGAAAATATTGTGCAAGGAAAAACTGTGAAGTAATGAAGAGGAGAGGTGTAGGACAGGAGGATCCTAAGACAGGATAAAATCAGTCAGAAACCTGTGCAAGGAGCCCAAACTGGATTAAAATAAAATATGGTGAGAAAACAGTTGTATTCACTTGATCAAGTATCTAGTACTTATTCTACAAAAAAGATAGGTCATCAGGTAACAATTGTGCAAGGGAGGCCAAGAATAGTCAGAAAAGGACAGATTCTGGGGAGGGAGTCTGGGATGCCAGAGTGAATGGCAGGTCCGAGGAGCTCTTATGCTGGCATTCCAGGTACATGGGAACACAGAACTGGCCAGAGGCGACCTGCTGTTGCTCTCACTGAGCTGCTATCTACAGGCCTCTAAACCAGGTCAGTGATGACAGTGGGAAACAAAAAATAAAAGAGAGAAAGAATCAGCAGAACCAGCAACTGAGTGAACATGGAGAGAGAAAGGCTGAGCGAGCCCTGTGGGGCTGGTTTTGGGAGAGTGGGAAGTGTGGAAAGTGCTTAAAGGGCACCAAACTGGAGTGGCTTAGGAGTTTCAGCTGTTGTTGAGTTAGCAGTCACTGCCCCTCAACTCCAAACCTGCACCCTGAGGCAGGTTTGTGATCATGTGCCCAAGTAACTCTGCACACATGATCACTTTAAAAAAAGAAGATTGCCCTGCATTTTAAGCCAGGAGCTTTTGATCCAGAAAGCTGCAACTGCCGGTGCCTTGGCCACCAGGAGAGCACCCACTTTGAGTATCTCTCCATTTTTGCAAGGAATGACAGTTGACCTTGACCAGAATATGTATCCACATAAAAGGAGTGCATTCTATGTGCAAGGCCAAGCTCTCAACAGGCAAGGGGACTCTGTCTGTGACTAAGCACAGGGCCCACATGGCAGAGGCTGAGAAACTGAGTTCTTCCAGTGTTTTATGAGGCCAACCCAGCTTCTGAATCTAGAGCAATTCCTCAGGCTTTTTTATATACCGTTCCCTTGGTCTCCTCAATACCTGGCATGAGATGCTGCTCAGGAAGCACTTAGCTACTTACTGACTCAATCACTGTTATCCAAGAAATGAGCACTCTACACAGTTTAGTGACCAAGACTCTTAAATGCTCTGGGACTAAAAAACATCCTACATGGAGAGTTGCTTAACATTAGCAATTATTTCTTCATATTGGTTTTTTCCTGTTGTTCCAAGAAGTTCTGCAAACAGTTCTAGAACAAGCCACAGGGGCCAGCTGTACAAAATCTAATAATTTGAAACGATTCATAATGTTTAGTAACATAGGTTATATAAAGATGCTTCTTCTAAGCCATTTACATTGCAAAAATAAGCTTCCTTATAATGTATGTAGTAAAAAATGTTGGAGAAACCATAAGTACTGGAAATGCCATAAGAGATCAGCTTTACTGTGTGCCCAAGTAACTCTGCACACATGATCATTACTTTGGAGGGGTTGGCTTCACCATAATAGAATTTATGCTAATTTAATGTACTACAGTTAAAACACCAAGATGTCAAACGGCATTTTTCTATATTGCCATTTACCTTAGTGACAATGAGAAAAAGCAGCACACCTTACCTATTCAGAGTAATGTCTAAGCCCAAGTAGTACCTCAGACTCTGCCTTGCTCCCTCTTAACCCCCCAAACACCCACACATGTATGCAAAATAACAGATATGTCCCAGAGGCAGGTGGGAGACCAAGAAACCCCAACAAAAGTTAAACTTAACTCCGGCACCTAGTTTTGGGCTTCCTGGTAATGTGAAATTATTTAACACACCCATTCAGAGCTCTCAGGTTGGCCTTTAGTGGCTCATTCCACAAATATATCAAAAAGGAAAGATGAAAACAAGGTACTACTTACTGGAGCAGGAAAAAAAAAAAGTTTTCCAATTTTGTATCAAATGTGTCCGGTTAATAGTACTGTGAGAACAAGGGCACTACAGTCCACTTTTAAGTTATCTTTATTGCTGAGCTGTTCCTTGGACTTTGAGAAGTAGGAGGAATTCTCTGTTCTCTGATGGGCAGTGCAAGATGTACATAATCTGCCCTGGCCTTGAACAATGGGGGATGTAGGCTAAGTGTGTGCACTACTGGGAGATGGGGGTAGGTGGGGGAGGCTTTAAGTCTGAAGACGTTAAGTATGGAGAGCCGCTGGTGCTGGACTAAGTCATGCTAATTCTGACCAACAGGCTCAGAGCCAAATCCTTTCCTTCAGAGTTACAGGAATTTAATCTCTGGATACAAGGCAGGTATTGTGGGAGAAACAGCATGAAGAGTGAGGCTGTTAATTCTATGTACACACACTAAAGTAACTTATAAATTTATGAACTTTTGTTTGGTAACAGTTTAGGGGTATAGGGGGGACTTTTTTAAAATTTTGATGTTATGGGACATTCTCTGCAGCTACCTGAACAATTATATATACTATATCAAATCTTCTGTCTCAAAACTTACTGAGAATATATGTACTCTAAAGCTATGGGTTACTTTAAGAGACAGGTTTCATTTATCTGAAGTAAGGTGAGCTTGATTCCAGAGATACTAAGTCTTCCAGAGATACCAAGTTTACCATTTTCATAAGCAAGAATGTCAAAAAATAGAACCAATGCTGGTCCAGCTCTCGGCTTTCCAGAAAGCTAAAAGTCAGCACTGTTTAAGCCCCACCCACTTCAACTGCAGGGTCTAATGGGGCAGATCTCAATCCCTCAATAATCCCTCTGGGGATTTAAGGCACAGTACAATTCTTGGTAAGCTCTCCTACCACCCTCTCCTCAGCCTGGCTTGCTTCCTGGCTTGCTGCCTTGCCAAGTTACTCACGTTGAAAGGTTGGTGTGGCCAACAATGGCCACCCTCATCCCCCTGCAGGGTAGCTGGGGCAGCCAGGGGTCTTCTTTTGGAGGATTTAATAATCCTAACTTTATTTCCTAAAATGGTTCTGTTTCCTAGCACATCTACCAAATAATTGTCACAATACAGATGATTACATACCCAGTCTTTAATAAAAAAGTTTACTGTAAAAGCATTCTAAATACTTCATTGTATGCATGTTATACCTCCATTTAAAAAAAAATTAAAAAGGAAGCAGGTCTCTCTTAAGAAAAGGAATTGGTCAAGGATCTACAGAAGGCTTCCTCTGCGCAAAAATAAAAAATAAAAATAAAAAAGGCTCAGCAAGCAGGCTGAGGTGGTCCAGCTCTGACAGTTCTGATGTCTTGTTTCCTCAAAGAAAACTCTCCAGGCATCTCTCCGAGAGTACCCCCTTACTTGGAGGGGAGCCCTTCGGTTTCCTCGCCCGCCGGCGTGTTCCGTTTAGGTACACAGGCTACCAACCTGTGCTCTTTAAATTCCTCGCCGCCCTCCTACTCCCCTCCCACCCGGCTCCTTTTAACTAGGGACTGGTGCGAAAGGAGTTCGCTGAGTGCGACACCTCCCGGGACAGCCGCGCCTCTATGCCACCATCGGCACCGCTATCCGTGTCAACTGACTCGTCAAGGCTTTTGGCCTACGCGGTAAGCAAGGTTTGGTTTCATTCCCAAAAGGGGAGGAACCAGGTTTTACTGACACCGTATTCTCGAGAACTTTCTGAGAAACGCGCAGTGCACAAGTCACTCGCTTGGATCACTTTGCTGCTCGCAGTGTCCACAGTCAAGTGTGATGAGTCCAACAACATCTGACCCTTTCCTTAAAACTCAGGCCTTGGAACCAAGCCTAAGAAGCGTCCCTCTCCTGCCCCGCCAGCTGCAAGTCCCAGACCGCTGCGTCTCCGACTGCGCCTGCTGAAACCACCGGATTCGAATTCGCTCTCGGCCGACGGCTCAGACAAGGTGTGCGAGTCCGCGGGAACGCAGAGGCGAGCCCGAGAGAGCGCAAGGAAGGAAAGGGTGGTAGGGGGCGTTGTCTGATCTTGGGAAGGAAGGAGCTTAAGGCGCCCATCCTTCGCTCCTCGGCCGCTCCGCCCGCGCGGAGCCAGCGCGCAGCCCGCGGGACTCAGAGCAGGAACTTGCTAAAGTTTGCCAAGCCCCGGCGCAGTCTCTAAAAAGTTGTAGCACTCTCTCTAGGAGCGCTCCTTTCTGGCTGCTGGGAAAGCGGTGTGTAAAGGACTGGGCATCTGTCGCGGGAGCAGAAGGGTAAAGGAGCACTAGGTCTTGGCACCTGTCCTCCTCTCCTCTCCTGTCTTCGCGCTTCCCAGCAGGCTCCGCAAAGATTTGAGCACCGTTTGGTGGGAAAAGACCCTCGAGGACCGCCGCTACATCATAACACCTTTACAGGAGAAAACCGTGGACTTACCTGGGCGGTGGAAGAGAAGGCAACAAAGGCTGGTCCTTGGCGTGGGCAGCCCCCAGTAGGAGCGGTGCGGTCACTACAGCCCCCAGGCAGTGGCACCAAGTGAGCCGTCCAGCCGCCGCCCCCTCCGTTCTTATTCGGCCTGGCCACGCCCCCTCCCTCCGCCCCCGCCCCTGCCCCCGCCCCAAGGCCGGCCCTCCCGAGGGAGCCAGTGGCGGGGCGAGGCGGAGCCAGCCCCTCGGGATCCTTCCGCAAGGGCGCTGACGGCGGGGCAGGGCAAACGACGCCCTCTGATTGGCTGCTCGGCTGAATGGTTGCCGAGAGACGAGTAAATCTTCGGCGGCGGGAAGGGGTGGGGTGTAAAGGGAGGTAGCATCGCGCAGGCGCAATAGAGAGGGGCAGTGTCTACACAGCTTTAACTTCGGAGTTACCCGGACACCTCTATTTCTGCTTTCCTAATTCTTTTCTGCCAGTCCTTTCGTGTAAACTGTCACCTTCCCGCCCTGACTTTTCCTGCTCCTTCTCAGGCCTGTTTTTCTTCTGTTCTGGGATTTTCGCACTGCTTCTCCTTTGCTGCAAAAGTAAGGAATGAGACGCTCGCTCCTACCTCCGGCGTGTTTGTGAAGTCGGAAAAAACTTAGGGTTTCTGGGCGCCGGGAATCTTTCTGATTCCCCAAGAAAATTGGCTGGAGGTGAAGAGTGGTCTTGGGCAAAGTGTGCAGTTAGTTGGTTCTTTGGCAACAGGAAGCCACTCACCTGTGTGCGGTTAGTGGGACTTAGAGCTTCAGGGAATCCATCACCAATCCTGGCAACCACCACAGCTTTTATCCTGCTCAGAGTGGCACAGGGCTTAGTTGTGTATGTTATATAACATGCAGGCGTGGCCTGGACACTGTCCATTCATTCCGTAGCAAGTGGTTGACCGCCCAGATTCTGAATTCAGACTAACTTGAGTTGAGATCTTCATTCACCATTTTAACTGAGACCTTTGACAAGTAGTTAACTCTCTATAAACCGTCATTTCCTATCTGTAGAATGGAACCAAGAATGAGACAACTTTGTAGGGTTATATAAATATTAAGAAAATACTTGGAAAGGTATTAATTAGTTCATTACTTGATATAAAGTGTGTGGTAAATTCTATTTATAGCTAATAGTAGCCATTGTTGTTTATCAATAAACTTTTATTGAGGTTTTGATCTGCTAGGTGCTGGGGGAAAACATTACTTTCAGAATGCAGTATTTTCCTTTCCCTGCTTTCCCTCTCTTCCTGAAGTAAATGTGGCTCTCAGTGTCTGCCAGGATATAAAGAGTTCTCACATGGATGCTTTCCCAGATGAGGGATTAAAGGGGAGACTTCAGGAACTTTAATGGATGGGACATCAGGACAGGGTTTGAAGGGAAAGCCACAATGACTCTATTGTTGGATGCAAAATCAAAATACATGGTCTGGGTTTTTTTACTTTTTGTTTTTGAGGTACAACATTCAATAAAAAGTGCACAAATCTAAAGTGTGCATATTGATGAATTTTTCATATGTATAGAGCCAGGTAACTGCCTTCCAGAGCAAGATACAGAACATTTCCAGCTTATTCATGCCCTTTTCCACTCAAAGTCTCACAATGGTTGGCACTATTGTGGTAGGCACTATAGGTTTACCATGTTGGAACTTGATATGGAGGAAATATTTTTGTCTCTGTCTTTTCTGGCTCAGTAGTGTATCTATGTGATTCATCCATGTTTGTAGTTCATTCGTTTTAACTACTGTGTATTACTTCAGCATATAGTCAACATTTTTTGCATTCATTCTACTATTGGTGAACATTTGATTTACTTCAGTTTTTGCCTTTCATGAATAAAGCTGCTGGAAATATTCTTGTGCATGTCTTTTGGTGGACATAGCATGCATTTATGTCAGGTATATACCCAGAATTGGACTTCTTGGTTCATCAAGTATATACATACTGAGCTTTAAGTACACTGCCAAACAGTTGAACTCTTTATAGCCTGGCATAGCATTACTAACAAAAGGAAAAATTGAAATTTTTAGAAAACAAAAATCATAATAACACATTTGTGAAAAAGAGGGAAAAATAACAAAGTAACATAACAGTTTATGTTTCAGCTAGTGATATGAGATTGCTGGCTGTGCCAGTATTGGTATTGTCCAATTTTTAATCTAAAAGGGGGATAAGTATTTCATTGGGATCTAAATCTTCATTTCTGTGATTGTTGAACAACTTTCTAGATGTTTATTGGCCATTTTAATATGCTTTTAATGAAGTGTCTGTTCAAAGTTTTGGTCCATTTGTGGGGAGTTGTCTGCCTTAATGACCTTAAGAGTTTTTTACATACACTGGATGGTCCTTTGTCTAATATATCTATTATAGATGTCTTCTCTAATCTATGGCCTCTTTTTTATTATTTTAATATTATCTTTTGATGAATGGAATTCTTAATTTTAAATAAGTCCAATTTATTGCTTATCTTTTATAACTAGTGTTTTAAGTCCTATTTAAGAAATCTCTGTCTATCTGAAGGTCATAAAGATAATCTTGGTTTTCTTCTAAAAACTTGTTTTAACTTTCATTGCCTGTAAATCCTTGCACAAGTAACAACCATCCTTCCATAAACCCCCAATTACAATAAAAATTAATAAAAATTATTAATTACATTGTCTTTTAGACTGTTTCTACTTTTTCAATGCCTCGTGGATACCATTTGCACAGATAGCCTCAAAGTAGAACACAGGAAAAAAATTCTTAACCTAAAATTTGATCTTGCATGTTTTAGTACCACCTTTGCTTAGATGAAATTTTGTTCAACTTCCTGAAAAAAAGTTAGATAACTCTATGGTGGAGAGGAAGGGAGAACCAAGAGCCAGCAAAGAAATTTCTCATATTCATATGTGTGTATATTTTTCCTTTGCTTCCTTTTTATTCCTGGGGCATTACTTGACTTTTTAAGAATTTTTTTCTCCTTTTTATTAATACGATGTCTTCACTCTACCTAATAAAACTAGGGCATCCTGCAGCTAAAAGAAATCTCAGGAAGTTGCTAAGTCCTGCTCATTGGACATGGAATCAGATATTAAAACTATACTTCCAAGATTGTTGGTGCTTCCTTGCCAAATTCCAGTCCTTTGCTGTAGCCTATCTGATCAAAATGGTTTAAAGAATTTTTTTGTATTCTTAGTTATTCACTGATTTACGCTTGAGAAAGCTGAGGGAGGGGAAGTAAGGGACAAATTTGTCATAAAGCGCAAGTGTGCCTCCTTTGTAGCAATGACTCTGAAAAAGATTCACGTCTCAATATTTTATTTGAAATATTACAGCAAAGCAAAGAAAATTCTGCTGCTAGTTCTTTTGTCAGGCAAGAAAGGCCTTTTGTGTAGTGCTTAGTTTTCCCCTAACTCATCAGTTTCTCAAGTCTTGAATGGTGGATCACCATTATAAACATATTCAAATGCCATCTGCTAAACATAATTTATATTGATTTTAAGTACAGTTTTTATCTACATATACATAGAGTAGAAGTACACAGCTCATAAAAGCACAGCTCAGTGAATTTTCACAAACTGAACAAACCTGTGTTACTAGCATACAGATCAAGAAGCAAAGGAACATCAAAGCATTTGGGGACCTATTTAAAAACCTCCACAGTGGCTTTGTCTACATGACTTGGATTTCCAGTGACCACCTAGGACTCTCACCAATAAATCCGTTTCCTCTCCAGCTTCTTCTGGCCAATATTTTTCTTGGGTGTTAGGGGGGAAAAAAAAAAGTTTTGGAGTAAGAAGGTGTTAAGTTTTATTTGGAGCAGAGTCCATGATTAATGGAACCTAGGACTGGTCAGATTGGATAGAACAGGAGTGAGAGACGGGCTGCATCTTGTGCTTGGCTGTGGTAGCTGGCTCAACCATAGTGTGTCAGAGGAGACACTGTACAGGGTGGTGTGAAGCGGGTGTAGTGGGGGCCCAGAAAGAGGGAAGGTGGTAGCACTGCCAGAGAATAGAGGATGCCAAAGATAAACAGTGCTGACTTCATCACCTGTGTTTCTAGACTCCTTTCCTTGGTGGTGTATCCCTGGGGAAAAGATATAGGGTTGAATCCAACAGCTTGTATCTCTGTCCCAGCCAAGGTGTAACCTTGGACAAATATCTTAACCTCTGTGAGTCTCAGCTTCTTGATCCAAAAATGGAAATGGTAATGTCAGTTAGCCTACCTGCTTCATGGCGTTATGTGCCAATCAAATGAAGTAATGGCTACACGTAAGGTCAGTGGTCTCATCCACAAGGTCTATCTCTTTGCCAGCCTGGTACCCTTTTCTCATGTTACTGTCTGGACAGCTTGGCAAACAAGTCCAATGAGAGCAGAGGAGGGTAAATGCTCAATCCCTTGCTGTGGCTGCTTTCACTTCTAGGGCTCCAGATGTCTTATCTGAGGATTAATGTTTTTCAAATCTCCCTTCTGGGAAAAGGGAATCCACCAGTGTACATAGTTAATTGATAATTTCACATGTTGAGATCAAGCACTGGATCCATTCTGAACCTGCCATATATTTAGGCCCAGGATATGTTTCTCACCAACCTGTCATAGTACCTGAAACTCAACACTGGAATCTGTTCCTGTTGGAGATTAAGACCCCTATAGTTCCCATGCAGCTTGTCAGAAGAAGGTGGATGCCGCATTGCCAGGAATGGCTAACTCACCTTACAGGTATAGTTCTCAGTTAATACATTGGTCTTCCAATCCTTGTATCAACCTGGATTTTTAGTTGCAAAAAATCAAAAGTGACTCTGGCTGATTTACACAAAATAGAATTTATATAAAAGATGTCGGGGAGCTCACAGAATTAGCAGGATTGCTAGACAACATGGCCAATTTACTCTCCTACCAGGAACATGGCCTAAAAATCATATTGTGTACTGGTGCAAGAATATCCCTTGATGTCACCAAAGACATTGGCCAGCATGAGTTGCAGCTACTGCCTCTGGAAGCTGAATGCAACTGTCCTCACCACCACTGCCACCACCACTCTATAATCAGTCTTTGTGTCTCTGTGTCCCTGCTTCTTGCCATCACCCATTTCTGATTCAAAATCTGGGGTGGTGGGGTGCATCTGATGAGTAGGGCCCAGATAAAGCACTCAAGCCCTGGCTGCAAAGAAGATTGGGAAAAATTATCTGCTAATTTCAGTTTTAACCTTGGGAATTGGGCTCTGCCTCTTAAGGCATGGGATTCTCCAAACAGAGGAAGGCGGTTCCAAGGCTGGATAGCCAGAACATGTGCATTTCCCTTCCAGTTTCATACTTAAATCTCTTGTGAGCACAGTGTGAACAAATCAGCATCTTTTAATCCACCTAGTTCTGGGACATAGGCAAGTTTCTGAAGCTACAAGTGTGAGGGCCAGGAAAAATGGATTCTTGAGAAGCTTCTAGGATGGAGGCCATCCAGCTGGCCCCACCCTGCCATACTCTCTGCTCTTAGCCAGGCGACATTTTTCCTCTTCAAAATTCTTAGAATAGGCACTTGGTGTTTGTCTAATGGAAGAAAAAAAAAAGCAGAGGAAAAAAAGAAAAGGAAAGCAAATAAACTAAAAGGAAGGAGGTGGTCTTGGATAATCACCCCTCCCTCAAGTCCCCAGCTGTGTGTAGTATCGGTCACTTTACTGCTTTGGGCCTCATTTTCCTCATTGATTAAAGAAAAAACAGACCTGGCCTGGCTCACTTCCAATGCCTCCAGCCTCAGCAGTGAGTGTCAAGGAACTAAAGGGTGCAAGGCTGTGCCGCCCAGGGCACATCATGGGGTTGGCTGCACATAATCACAGTGTCCCAGAGCTGGCGCTTGTGTAACAGGCAGATTTACCGAGAGGGGACGACTGTTTGCTCAGCAGCCGAGAAGACTATAATTAGACTGTCACAACATCAGCAAAAGTACAGGATCAATGTAATCAGAGAAGAAATGGAAAAGAACACGACATCAGTCAAAGCCTCCAGTGGGTCCCCGTGGTTTCCGGAGCACTAATCGCCCAGGCGGGGCTCAATGTCCTGCTTGTGGGTTTCCTTCTGAGTGACGACAAGGTTGGCTTAGACCTTCCCCACTGTCCCTCTCGGCCACCTGGTTCACCTCCTCCTCTTCCCCTTCTCCCTTTTCTCTGCTATCTGAGTCTTAGGGATGAGAGGCCAAAGTTTGTGGCTGAGATGCCTCTGATCTTCATGGTGGGTATATGTGCGTGTGTGAGGTGAGGAAAGGCCAGCTTCTTTATTTTGGCATTTATAATTTCTTTATTTGTATTTGTTGGTACTACGGATTGAACTCTAGGGTGATTTGCCACTGACTGAGGAACATCCCCACTCCTTTATTATTCTTTTAATTTTGAGACAAGTTCTCACAAAATTGCCCAGACTGACCTCGTACTTGCAATCCTCCTGCCTCACCTTCCCACATCACTGGAATTACAGGTATGCAACACCAAGCCAGCAAGAGCCAGTTTTTTTTTTCTTTTTTTTATAATGTTGTTGTATTTTTTATATCTTTATTTTATTTGTTTATATTTATTTGGTGCTGAGCATCGAACCCAGTGCCTCATGCATGCTAGGTAAGCACTCTACCACTGAGCTACAGCCCCAGCCCAAGAGCCAGTTACTTTAAAATGCAGATTCCTAGGCCCAATCTCAGGCCTACTGAATCAGAAGCTCTGGGTGCTGAGCCTTGGAATTTGCATTTACTACATGCTCAACATACTACATTCACAGCATACTTCATTTAGCATACGCAGCATACTTCATTTTAGCATACTACAACATGAGGGCTGCCACGCTGGGCAACTCTCCCTCCCCATGGTACACTTGCTTTCTTGCTGCTTCTCTGTGCCTGGTGTGGTTATAACATAGTCTGCCCAGCAGCAAGATTCGGGCAGCCAAGGTTAAAGCACTTTCTAAAGCCTATGATGATAATAGGCTCCTTATTTTCTTTTTAATCATGTCAAGAATTCCAAGCTGCAGACTTATTTATCTCATTAATTCTGGTGACATCTGAGCTAGGGAGTAATGTCCAATGTCTTCAGTTTCTTTCCATCAAAGTAGATCAGGGCCCAGATCTGTCCCCAAAGGATCTGGATCTGAAGGCATCTATTCTTCTCGGAGCCTGAGCCTGAGACTCATGCAAACAACTGGGTTTTAAAAAAAAAAAAAAATCTGTGAACTTTTACTTACTTCTTAAACAATATTTACATAAATAATATATTACATTGCAGAAAAATTAGAAAATACAGAAATGCAAAAGGAAAGAATAAAGTATAACCCATCCCACAGCAATAATTGTGATATTTGCATGTTTATGTTTCCACAGTTGTGCACATACCTATGTTCTATTCCTGTATCAACAGGGTCCTTGAGGAAATGGATGGCACTCTGGCACAGTGTTACTGAGAAGTGCTTAATAAAGGGCAAAGTTAAGGGAAACAGGAGGCCCCATAGTATTGCCAACAAGTGGAGAGCCCTTTTCACACTATGCCTGAGCATATGAGAGAAGTTACCAGAAACTGAGAGTCACTGTAGCTAGGAGAGGGCTACTTGACAGGAGATATGACCTTGGAATAAAGAATTTGGCTCTACCATTAACCTCCAGCAGGGAGGGAGCCAGATAAAACACCTGATTTTCTGCCTATGCTTCCCATTGGCCAATCCCAACCAGAAGTCGGGGTGGCGCAGCCTTCCTAGACCTGGCAAGAAGTTAGATGGTTGAAAGGGCTGGGGATGCAGCTCAGTGGTAGAATGCTTGCCTCGCATGTGCAAGCCCCTGGGTTTACTCCTCAGTACTGCAAAGGAAAAAAGGACTTAGAATGTTGGAGAGATGGCCTGCATGGGCAAGTGGAGGCTGCCCCAGATGACCACTGTGCACATTTACGAGTGTGCCAAATCATTTTTGAATTTCCAAATCTAGAAAAGGTAATGCTCTATCTTCAATTAGTTCTCACTTTGAACACACCAAATCAGTGCAGTGAACTTTTGCTTGGTGATGTTGCCCTCAACACAGCGAGTTAGGAGCCCTGAATGCTGCCTCTGCTTCTCTATTTGATTCAGAGTCAGTTATTCAGTACATGTGGGCTCCTCCTTGGTGCAAGATATGGTGCCAGATAGCAAGAGGGAATCAGAGAAGACCGATAGCCCCTGACTTCCAGGAGCTTATAGCCCCATAGGGGACTTAGTGGGTACAACACTGAGATCCACAAACCAGGCAGAAGGAGTAAGCCCCACATGGAAGTTGTATGGTTTGTATATGTCTCCCCAAATCTATATGTTGGAAATAATCTCTATGCAACTATCATGAGAAGTGGGATTTTGAAGAGATGATAGGGTCCTTGGGGGTACTGCCCTCATAAATGGATTAAGACCCTTATCTCAGGAGATCAGTTAACAAAAATGGCTCCCCTTTCCTTTCTCTCTTTCTCTAGCACGCATGTGCGCACACACACACACACACACACACACGCACACACATACACATCATGTGGTGCCTTCTGCTGGGTTGTGATACAGCAAGAAGGCCCTCTCCCAATGTAGTTCCTTGATATTGGACTTCCTAGCTTTCAGAAACATGGGCTAAATAAACTTCATTGTTTATAATTGACTACATTTTTAGTGTTTAGTTGTTGCAACAGAAACAACTAAGAAAGGAAGGCATGACAGTCTATGCTAATATTTATTAATAAAATATAATATGAGTAGTAGAGATTTATATACTAGTGCTCTTCTAAATTCCCTAAAGGTACTTATTTTACTTAATCTCCCAATTGCCGCAGGAGGTAGGTCATATTATCATCCCTTTGTTGTAGCTGAAGTGACTGAGGCAAGGAAAGGGGAAACAACTTGTTCAGGTGCACACAACTAGTAGGAGGTAAAGCTGAAATCTGAACCCAAGGCAGTCTGATTCAAAAGCCCATTTTCTCAAAAATCTGTGTGTTCCTACCCTGGGCCCAGGATCAAAACTATATCCACAATAATACTCAGTCATCATGTGCCTTTGGAATTCTTGTTCTCTCAGAAGTATACGATGGAGTTTTCTGGGGCTGCATGACATGTGCTGTCATCAGTCTGAGGCTAATGGAATGTGTGTCGTGTGTTCTTCTGTTTCAAAACTTTCTCAGTTTGAATTTCCATTATGGGAAATGACAATAGATATGACTTACACTAAAAAACAAACAAACAAAAAAACACAAAAACTCTTTGTAGCCTCAATAATTTTATTTTATTTTATTTTATTTTTTGGTACTGAAGATTGAACTCAGGGGCACTCAACCACTGAGCCACATCCCCAGCCCTATTTTGTGTTTTATGTAGAGACAGGGTCTCACTGAGTTGCTTAGTGCCTCGCCATTGCTGAGGCTGGCTTTGAACTCGCGATTCTCCTGTCTCAGCCTTCCTTTTTTTTTTTTAAATTTTTATTTATTTATTTTTTAGTTGTAGGTGGACAGAATATCTTTATTTTATTTTTATGTGGTGCTGAGGATCGAACCCAGTGCCTCATGCATGCTAGGCGAGCACGCTACCACTGCACCACAATCCCAGCCTCCTGTCTCAGCCTTCCTAAGTGCTGGGATTACAGGCTTGCGCCACTGCACCTGGCTTGTAGCCTCAATAATTTTTAAGAATGTAAAAAGATCCCAAGATCAGCCAGGCACAGTGGCACATGCCTGTAATCCCAGTACTTTGGGAGGCTGAGGCAGGAGGATCGTGAGTTCAAAGCCAGCCTCAGCAAAGGCGCTAAGCAACTCAGTGAGACCCTGTCTCTAAATAAAACACAAAATAGGGCTGGGGATGTGGCTCAGTGGTCGAGTACACCTGAGTTCAAACCCCAGTACCAAAAAAAATAAATAAATAAGTAAAGGGAGAGGGAAAGATCCCAAAATCTAAAAGTCTGAGAATCGCTGCATTCTCTTTTTTCCTGTGGGGATTCAGAGTGGAGAGATACCATTTGATTATGTAATCAAATTTATCACCATTAGTTTCCTTACACAAATCACAGGAGAATAAAAACAAGATGACATGCTATAAAATTATACCATCCTAAGGAACCCACATGGGTCAGCTGGCCCATTATCTTGGCTTTGAGAAAGATGGCTTCAGGTGGGCTATGGACTTCCCTGCCCCTGGCTGCCATGATGGCCAGCTGGTTTTGTCCAAAACCCCTGGCCATGCCTGTATCAGGTTGGGTTTGAAATACTCCAGGGGAATTGAGGGCATTTAGTTTGCCCGTTGAAAGACTGCACCAGTAACATTTGTGCATCTTCTGGAAGTTCAAGCCTTGGCGTTTCTCATGTCTGCAACATGCCCTAGTTTTTTCAGTCTATGAAATGGGGAGTAAATAACAGTAATTGCTCTTTAATTAATATTAAAAAGTATAGCAAATGAATTTTAGCCAATCTGGATAAAGATTGGACTCTACCACTAGGTATGGTATAAAAGAATTGATGCTTCTTACTTAAAAATAAAAATAAAATAGAAAAATGTACATACTTGACATTTTAGGTTAGTGCACAATATCCATTTCTCCACCTCTAACTGGGGAGTCGCCATGCTGCCTGAGTAGAATCAATACCTCAGTCCCACAGACAAGGACTCACTGGCCTAAGTCCATCAGTGGAATTGATGACCTATGTCCATCCCCTTGCACTATGACCGTTCAGGGATGAGCAGGCCTATCTTACTTACACCCCGTGTTTGGAGGAAGAGAAGCCGAGAATGCTCATCTTAATCTCTACAGGATGATGTGTAGAAGTAGTCCAGCTATTGTCTTAATGCCTGAGAGAAGACAGGGTGTGATGAAGTCTACACACGAGCAAGGGCAGAGCCAAAAACTGAAGGACAACCACACCGGAAGGCCACTTTGCCACCCAACCTTTTTCCAGGAATCCACAACTCCCTGTAAATGTTTAAACTCATTTAACTATTTTTTATGATACTTAGTAACCAGAACATCTGAAATGATTAAATAATTATTGTTGCAATTCAAATACTGTCACATAAAGGAAAAAGTAGGCTTGTCATGTCAAACAAAAAGTGTGAAATCTGACAATTTAAGGACAATCCTGATTTTCTTAATTCACACTCAAGCTGACCTTCCAAATAAAGTCTTCCTTGCCTCAAAGTCCCCCTACTCCATCTTCCACGCAGGATTTTCTATAATGGTTTGGTATTTCTTTCCAAATTAACCCTCCCTGTTTTACTACACAGTGGGCAACAGATATTTTAGCTACCACAGCTGAAGCCTCTCAAGTGCAGAGGAGTGGAGACCTGAGCAGCCCCACGGGTGTCATGATGATCACTTAAGCCACCTCGTGTTCCAGTTCTCTGCAGCAGAACACACGCAGCAGTTCTAGGGCCAGGGCTTTGATGCCCACAGTGATGGGAAGCACAGGCTCCCCATCAGACTAGTTGGGCTCAAGTCCCTACTCTGCCAGTCCCTCTGGGTGAGTTATTCCACTTCAGTAAGCCTCAACTTCCTATCTCAAGATAATAAAATGGTGATAATGAGGATACCTTTCTCATCAGGATGTTGGGAAGATTAAATGAGCTAATTCGTGTACCGGTAGGTGGCAATCAGGAAGTTTTTGAAAAAAGTCAGCTGGTATTATCCAAGAGGTGTTCTTCTTGTGACTGTCCTAAAAAAGACAAGAATGTTCCAGAAGATCTCCAGGACCCTTTCTGGCCTAATATGTTGCTCTTGGCAGAGTGGAGCTGAGGCAGGAGATTCTTAGGAGACCCTCTTACCGAGGACAAAGGGATTCTGACCAGCCAGTGCTCATTCATCCACAGTGGGAGGCTGCTCTGCCTTCAGAGATATTATGAGGACTGACTGCCAGGTGATCTCCATAGCCTCAAGGGAAGACATTGATGTTGATTTTGTTTTTGTGTTTTCAGCACAGAGATTGTAGCAGAGAAACAGGCAAGTCCACATGGATCATAACATACACTGTCCATCAAAAGTAGGGCTGAGCTTGCAAAGAATATGGATTTGAGAGTCAAAGATAATGTGTCATTCTTCTGGGCCTTGGGTTCCTCATCCACTAAATAGGGAACACCTTCCCTGTCTCAAGTGACTGTGAGGATTCCACCAAATAACCCATGTGATGTATGAAAGTGTCTGTCACACCATGGTGCCTCATGAATATCTGTTTCCTTTCCTTTTTTGGCACCTGAGGCCACCAGCCACCACTGCAAAGAGGAATAGCTGGAAAGAGCTCTACCTTAGTTTGCAACAAAATAAGCCCTTACAGCTGGCTTTGGAAAATGACTTTTTTTTTTTTTTTTTTTTAAGTTGCTGGGATGATGAGGATTCAGGAGTCTCCATGGAATGCCTGACAAGAACAAGGGAAAACTGAAAACTGGCCTCTCAATGCCTAGGACCTAATTTGGGAACTAAAATTAATCAAATGAATCATGTCAGTCCTAGGGATCTACTGCCCTTTCAGCAGGATATTAATGATTTCCTCTTCTTTCTTTCTTTCATTCTTTCTTTTTTTCTTTTCTTTTTTCTTTTCCTTTTGGCACTGGGATTGAACCCAGGGATGTTTTACACTGAGCTACATCCCCAGTCCTTTCTATTTTTTTGAGACAGGTCTTGCTAAGTTGCTTAGGGCCTCACTAAGTTGCTGAAGCTGGACTTGAACTTGCAACCCTCCTGCCTCAGCCTCCTGAATCACTGGAATTGCAGGCATGTGCCACCGTGCCCAACCATATTAATGATTTCTGATAATTAATGAGACTTGACTACTCTCTTTTCTAGATCTGTCTTCTACCAGAAATGCCCAACTCTTTTGCCATCTAAAATTCAAACACCCACAAAGAGAACCCCATGGGGGCAGTTGGTACTTGTACTTTTATTTGGGCATGGATTTTCTTTCTGGCACTTTCCAAGTTGGCTGTCTCTGGGCCAAATGTGTTCAGCTGAGGATGCAGAACTGGGCTCAAAGAGTTCAGAGAGGTACGGGTCTCCAAGGAAAACCCCAGGGAAACTTCCCTCTGCAGAAGGGAAGGAAAGAACCTGAGGCCTCATAGTTGGACTGGGCCATCAGCTACAGGGGCAGCAGGCAGAAGTGACACATCTTTATCTATAAGCAGCAGGATTATGCAGCTGTCACTAGACTTAAGCTTCTTTCCAAGGGTATCTTCTTCCCTCCTTTCTCATTGTTTTATTTTGACCAAAACCATCCCAGGCAAAAGATCTTCTCCAATCAAACTGGTGACATTCCCAAAACAAAAGGAATTATTGTGCTATTCTAGCCTGTGAGCTGTCATAGCCTGTCTCCCAAAGGGTTTGTTTTTGTCTGAAAGAGTCTAAAATAATCACAGGCCTGGAGCTTGTAGATTGTACTGAGAAGGTTTTGTAACCACTTTGGCCTTAACTATGCCCAATTAGCTAAAGCAGAGGGTGAGATACCTCTTGTGGCCTGGCCTCCAGGGGTGCAGGTTTCCTGGGACTGTGTTTGGAAAACTGTTTCTGAATCATCTAGCTCGTAACCATTTAAACCTGGGTGACGTATGTCTTGTTCTTGACGATTGGGGAATATGAGTTGGGGCTGGGACAGCATGGATAACTCAGTCACAGCAAGGATAACTCAGGCACAGCAGGAGGGGAATGACCCACCCTAAGTATGTGACAGATACTCTGGTCATTGCACTGTATCTGGATAGAAGTCCTATGCTGATGAGGCTGCCCCCTGGAAGGAGGGGAATGTCTGGCCTGCAAATCAGTTCCGGTGTGTGTCACTGGAGAAAAGAAGTTTCTCTCAGATTGTAATCAGTGCCAAATTCCCTGGAAGGGAGTCCTTTCTCTGGGTCTTGATCTGAAAGGACAAGAGAGGGTTCCCTATCTACAGGCATTAAATTATTTCCTTAGTTTAGGATATAGTTCTTCAAATCTTGAGACCATTGGAAGACCTAGGGCACATGTTAAAAAGATACATTCCTCTGTCCAAACCCCAGAGGTTCCTAGTCTGCAGCTCTGGTGTGGGACCCAGAGGGTTTGTTTGTTTGTTTGTTTGTTTTTTCAGGGCTGGGGATCAAACTCAGGGCCTTACCCATGCAAGACCAGCACTCCACTGCTGAGCTACATCCTCAGCCCTGGAGGTATTTTATTTTGAAGAGCATCCCTGGTAGTTCTGACCACAGGTTAAGAACCTAGTCTAAGAGAAAGGTTTTGGTATCATGAGGGCCTGGGTACACAGCCTAGCTCTGCCATTTGCTGTCTTTGTGAACTTTGGCAAACTCTTTAATCTCTCTGTGCCAAAGTTTCCTATTATGAGAAATAGGAATAAGAATGTCAACCTCACTGGGCCATTAGGAATAATAAATAATATTAGCTTCTGCTCTCAGTGTGGTGATAACTAGTTTTATTGTGATTATTATGACTCTGAAAAGGGGGGGCATTGGTGATAGTTTGCCCTTGTCAAAGGCCAGTTTCTTAAGGAATGAATGTTAATCCTGTGAAGAAGTTCCATCTTAGGCTGTTCCATCCAGAATTTTCATTGATGAAGAAGCCAAACTTTGCACACCAAACAGGCACACTCACACCCTTCTTTCTTTCAATTGGACACACCTACAGTGCTATATAAGCCTGTTTGCACAGTCCACCTGTCCTGACCCCTAAGCAGAACAGCCATTAGTGAGGAACATGTCCCCTACATCGACATCACAGTTGTACAGATGCTTCATACAGCTACCATGAGCCCTCTTAGTCTTTGACTTCTGGTTTCTCAAGAGGTACTCAAAGAACCAGCATCCAGCATTGGAGAAATGGGATAGTCTATGTGGTCCAATGTGTGGCTCACCGGGAGATGGTACTAATCCATTTCTTGGCTCATTTTATATAGGTTAATGTTTGGAGATGACAAATTGATACCAATTGTCTGGAAACTCTCTAACTCCATTCAACAAAATTTAATCTTTGAGGATTAGAAAGTTAAAATCTTCCAGAGCACTGTTGTCCTTATTAAGAATAGCAATTATTATCATATTTGAGAGTCCATAAAGGGGCGTTTCTAACTATTAGAACTCAGCTTCCACCTCACTGAGCCTAAACTCTGGAAAACATCCAAGAATTATATCCACCACAAAAACAAACAAAAAAACCAGCTAGGGGTCTGGGTAGACAGAGGTTCAGAAATGAGGGTTCCAGCCTTGGCTTTCTTTAATTTGCTATGTGACCTTGGGCAAGCTGCTTCTCTTCTCTGAGCTTTGGGCTTTCCATTCATATCACAAGGGGTTTATCCCTTGGTTCCATGACCTTTCTGGCCTATAGTCTATATGTGGGCTAAGAGAGAGTTAGCTTTCTTGGTTCCATGGAATGACACTTGCTCCTGGTTCTAGTTTTAACAGGCTAGAGGGCAGTTAGAACCCACCCTGCTGCCAATGATCCAACATAAAATATATTTTTATTTGTTTTGCACTGAACAAATTCTTCAGGGCAGCCATCCAAGGGGAGCAGGGTTGGTGGTAATGGAGAAAGCCCAAGATGAGGATGTACTTTCCAGAACCAAGAACATTAGCCAAGTCTTCCTGACGCCAGAACAGTGAGAAGAGTGGACAGCTCCTCTGGGCACCCACTTGTTTGGTTATAAACCGCCAAGTAGCAGGCTGACCTTTGTCTTTTGCCACTGTGCTGACAAGAGTACTGATTTATCTGGCATCAGACAGAGGGGACAGCTCTGAGAAGGCAGGCAAATAGTCATGTATCCATGCCACTGCCATACCCCTGCCCTGTGTACATGCTCACATCCAGGATAGCAGGACTGATTTCTGAACAAGATGGCACATGATAATGTCAGTCAGAGGGTGGGGGCCTAGCCCAGAAAAGGGACACATCCCTTTATCTGGCCTGCCTCAGTGTCTCCACTGTCACACTGGTATGTGGGGATTATGGAGCCTTTCAAGCAAAGCTGGCTGGAAGCTATTGTTGCATTTGCTTCATTTCAACACTCACCCTTGCGCCTATTTCTTCCTGGCTGCATCTGGAGAAATAGCAGCTTGAAATGAGGAAGGCTGCCTAGTCATATTCATAATAGTAACTGATAATTTTTAAGGGCTGTTTTCTGGAGGTTGGATCCATCATTTTATAGGGAAAAACTGAAGAAAGAGAGATCAAACAGCTTAGTAGAGCCACAGGGCTAGTAAACCAAGGAAATTAGAATTCAAATCCAGGCTGTGTGGCTCCACTGTTGGCTGCTATGGAAGAGCAATGCCTTCGTGAGGGCAGGGGCATCCTCCAGACAGCCCCTGGGGCAGCTGGGGCTCATCCCTTTCCACCCCTGTCCTTGGGGCTTAATGATGAGGCTTGGAGGGAAGCAGATATCTCCTTTGAGAAGTTTCCACTGTTTGTACAGTCTAACCTGTTTTCTTGCTTTTAATCCTGAAGAACTTGGTATAATGGTCTCTGCTAGGTGCCTGGGAGGTGACCAGAGCTTCTTCTAGTCTAGTACCAGCTCTAGAAATGCTCCTTGGGTTTTACTGTTGAAATGATCATTTCTTGAACCCATTTCTCAGCAGCCAGAGAAATTCTTTGAGAAACCCCAACATAGGGAATGGTGTACAAACTTCCAGAGTAGATAGACCTGGGGTTATGTGTTATTTAGCCACCACAAAACCTCTGTTAAAAGAAAACCTGAGGAGCTGTTGTTGTGGCTCAGTAGTAGAGCACTTGCCTCGCATGTGTGAGGCACTGGGTTAGAGTCTCAGCTCCACATATAAGAAAATAAAGTCTGTTGACAACTAAAAAAAATATTTAAAAAAAAGAAAAAGAAAAACTGACTGAGGTCAGTTCAATTTAACAAAGCTTACTTCCATAAGAAAGATTCTAGAACCAGGCAGCATTCCAGACAAAGAAATTTCGCTATACCCCACTATATGTACAGGTTGTATTTATAGCCAAATAAAAAGAAGTGACATATAGAAACAACCTGATTGGCTAACATCAGAATTTGCTTTATATGGACATGACTGATCACTTAGAAGGCTGTGATTGGCTGAGAGTTAGTGCTTGGTTACAAGAATATATTCTTACGTTACAATTTGTTCAAATATTGAGCTAGAGTACAGTCCACTATGTATGAAAACTACTTCAGACCAAACTGTCACTCAACTATGGAGGCCCGTTTAGGTCAAATTTATTTCAATTTAACAGGAGAGGGAACCTTGTCTCCCTCTCTAAAAGAAGGATCAGAATAACTGCCTCATCAGTATCACTTCATCAGTGTGTGAAATGTGATAATATAGGTAAATATCTTGTATTGTGAATTTAAATAACTAGTTAACATTAACAGGACTTTCCAATTAAGACCTTGACAAACATCTCTGTGTTTTAGATGTTCAAATCATCCAGGGAAGTTCAGGAATGGTTCAAGATTCCACTGCTTGGAAGCAGCAGGGTCTGGGCTTGCTCTTGTCTTGGTCTGAGTCAGAACTGGGAACTCCCTTTCCAAATGCTGGCGTCATACAAGTGCAATGTAATGATGATCTGGTACCCGCAGTGAGGTGAGCCCACATTCTAGAAACCATTGGGAAGCAGAAATGCTCAGCAGAGGACTGAAAAATGCTTCCCTTACAGGACAGCCAGAAAAACACCTCCTGCAATAAAAACTACCACCTGGATCATTCAACATGCTGTTTGTCTGCACATGTCTTCGCCTGAAGTCAAGGAGCACTGGGGTGCCTAGAATCCTCAGCCAAACTTGAGGTCATACTGTGGGCAGTGGCTCCAATTGCTGCCTCCCATCATGTTTTGTTAGAAGCATTACCAAGGAGTAGAAAGACAATGACTCAGATCACAGGCCCTGGCAGCAATGTGCCACACTAATTCTGTCACTTCTGTCCCCAACTCCTCATAGTAGAGTCAAGTTCAGCAACTATAGACTTGATCCAATCCTTCAGCCATTCCCACTTGAAAGGCAGCCTCCAGCTGCCTCAGTCCCCACCAAGGGGGACCCTACTAAGAGCCCAGACGTAAGCTAGGGTATTTTCCAGACTGAGTTCATAGTCTTGAGAACCCTTATTCTGTAATTGAGCTCTTATGCCTAAACCTGCAAGCATGAGTTCTTCCACGTTTCTGGTTTGTATTATATTATTATTTCATTAATAATATTAATTCCAAAGAGTTGCTTATTTTTAACTGACTCTATGTTAAGCCTTCCACCTGCATTGTCTTAGGGACTCATCACAAAGGCCATTGTTATTTCCATATGACAGATAAGGAAACTGAGGTACAGAGGTGATGAGCCAATTATGCAAGCTGGTGACAGAGCTGTTGGATGGGAAAGCTGGCCACACTGACCTGGCCACAATCTGTTCTCCTGGTATAAAAATCTGCCCCTGTTCTAGGTTCTGCCCAGGGTCTTGACATTCTCCTGCCCTCCTAGAGGCCAGGGTGTGATACCCATGGAGAGACCCTGTATGAGTCTAGGTTCTCCAGAGAGAGATATGTGTATCTGGAGCCCCCGAAAGGAGTTCCTGATCTATAGAGACCAGGAAAATTGGTGCTTTGATGCAGTCAGAGTCAGACTTGAGAACCAGGGGGATTGCTAGTATAAGTTCCAGAGTCCAAAGGCCCAGGAACCAGGAGTTCTGATGTCCCAGGACAGAAGAAGATGTCTCAGCTCAAGAAGAAAAAGGATACCTCTTTCCTTTGCTTTTATGTTCTACTCAGGCTCTCAAAGGTTAGATGATGCCTGCCCATATTACTGATTAAAATGTGTATCTTTTCTGGAAACACCTTCACAACACACCCAGAAATAATGTTACTAGCTACCTAGGCATCCCTTAGCCCAGTCAAGTTGATATCTAAAATTAACCATCATGGACTCTGACACCATAAATCTCCATATTCCTGGACTTCATTCCTTCTCCACTCTACCAGAAAGTCCTATTGGTTCCTCTGAGGCCTCTGCTCCTGTCCATTCTCACCAGCCCCACCCTCGTCCACATGACTTGTTAGCCAAGTTTAGAGTATTTCCAAAGCCTCCCAACTTGTCTTCCAGCTTCCAAGTTCTTCATGCTTCATTCTGCCCTGTTGGTGGCTGCCAAAATTCTCCTGAACCATTCATGCCCCTTCCTTAGCAAGATTTTCCAGACCCTCACTGCAAGGGTCAAAGTCAGGCTTCCTAGGGCTTTCAAGTCCTCATAGTCTGATTCCAAATTCCCTTTGGCTTGATCTACTACTACTACTTTCTTACCCCTTTAATCTGACCATGTCCACCTCTTCCTGATATATACCAATGATTTCTCACCTTATATTAAACTGTTGTTCATTACTATAATAAAATACTGCATTATAAAAATACTTAGGAAAAAAGATTTATTTAACTTACAGTTTTGGAGGCTGAAAGTCTAATCAGTGTTGCTCTAATCATGGCAGATGGTACCACAATGACAGACATGCAAAATGGAGGAAAAGATCACTTCACAAGACAGGAAGCCAGAGAGAGGAAGAAAGTCTTGTGACCTCCCACCAGGCCCACCCTTAAAAGTCCCATCACCTCTCAATACCACCACACTGGGGACCAACACATGAACCTTTGGAGGACAAATCACATACACACCATAACACACCTCCATTCACATCAGTGTATAAATTTCTCACTCAGACACTCAAAAATATTACTTGAGCACCAACATGTGCTAATATTATTTCAAGCACTATGGAAATGAAAGAGCCCAGTTCCTGTTATACAGAGCTTGTAGATTAGCTGAAGAGACAAAGTTTGGTGTCTTTGAGGAACTAAAAGGCAGGGTGATAGGGTAGCATGGGCTGGGGGGAATGTGGTTTGAGAGAAAGTTTAAGAAGTCAGCAAGGACTGGACCATGCAGGCTCTTGTAAACCACACAGAAGTCTTGACATGACTCTGGATACAAGTGTAAACCGCTGGTGGGTTTTTAAACAAAGGCATGACATAATTCAACTTCACAAGTACTGCTGTTATTCTTGAACCATTCCAGAGTTCCTGTCTGATTTGTTCACCAGACACAGGGCTCCTGTCTCATTAGTCTCATGAATGAGCACAGGGAGAGGAAACCATTAGTGGCATGTCATGGTGTAGACACCTCACGCTCTGCAATGGCTCCTCCCCAGCTTAAGCCCCACTGAGGAGTAGTGCAGAGATGAGATGGAAATCGGTGCAGAACAAACCCTGTGCAAGGACCACCACTTGGCAGGAACCACAGGCAACCTGGAAGGGAAGGGTGATTTGAGGAGGAACTGGAGTCATTGAGTCTGCACTTGAGTGGGAGGTAGGTGTAATTGGGGGGGACTCTACTCAGAGGTGACAGGGCATCTATGAGGAGCCATTGGAGGCATGGTGTGCGTCAAGCAACAGTAAGAGAAAGGTAGGCTGAGTCGAGAGACCCCAGGAGAAATGGCAGTAAGCAGAACCTACAAAGCTCTGGCTGCTGTCCACAAGCAGAGATGAGGCAGAGGGAAGAAAAGACAGAGCCTGAGATGGACAGAAACTGAGTCACACAGATGATGAGGACAGCAGGGGAGTAGGAGACAAAGGGTGCTGGTTTCTGAGGGGCCACAGATTTCCATAAGCTGAACAGTGAGAAACCAAGAGGCCAGATCCCACAGTTCTGCTGAGGCGGCCAAGCTTCATCCCTTCTCCACACATCCAGTCAGCAGCCCTAAGGCTATTCCATTATGCCCCTGGTCCTTGCACCTTGAAACCAATGAGCACAGTGACAAAGCACACATTGCTGTGAGGTGGGGATGGGAGGGGCTGCTAGTTTCCAGAGGCAGCTTCTCCAAGGCCTTCTGTGACACTTACCCAGAGCAACCACACTGGACCAAGATTTGATCAGAAAATCTTAGTGCAGTGAGAGCCCGCATGCACGGGGTGCTAAATTACAGGACTGTGACCACAGAAAGCCACAGGAAAATTCTTTTCAGGGCCAGAAGCAGACACAGGAGGAGAGTGGCTATGAATGGCTCCCAGGATAGGAGGGATGATCAAAGCTGCCAAGTGCAGTAGATGGTATGGAAAGAAAATGCAGAAGAGATGGAATAAATGCCTGAAATCCCTGAGTGGGGTGGCTGGCAGGGAAAAAGGGAACTGTACAAACAGATGTGTGCTTTGCCTCCTGCATGGAAATCACTCCAAATGGAAACTTCCCCAGCCCAGAGAAAGTAAGAATCTATGAGCAGCCCCTCTTCCAAAGAGCAAGATGGTGGTGTTTGTCAGGCCTGCTGTGACCACTTGTGGGGACTGCTGGACTGGAGGGCAGCAGAGTCCTCAGTCCCTCCTTCGTGAGTCCCCTCTGAGGAAAACCAGTGCTGGGCTGGGCAGAGCATGGCGACAAACCACTTGCTCCCCAAGTTTACAGAGTTGGCTCTGGAAAGAAGACCCACGGAAAGGGAACCACAGCCAACCGGAGGCCGGAAAATGTTTCCCTTGGACTGTGGAGGGGGATGATGTTGGCCTGCTTCCTTCTTGTTCACAGCAGGATGGCACAAGTGAAAGCAAACAAAAGCAAAGCCCATGCAAAGGACTTCTTGGCCTTTCTCAATGAGATGATCCAGGAACGGAGGGCAGGAACAAGGGAAGAGCTCCTGGAGCAGGGTTATTGATGAGGGAACCCTAGGGGACAACTAGCCAGCTCCAGGGACCTGCTAAGTATTAAAGTATTGCAAGGACTTAGGGAAATAAAGGACAGGCAGCATCGAGGGTTTCCTTGTGGTGTGTGTGTGTGTTTTAGCTACTCCAATCCTCCCTTGACTTCAACTGTCAAAACTTGACTCTTCTCTCCAGTGGAGACACTTCTTTGTACTGTCTGTATGTGTCAGTTTGGCTGTGGTAACAAGCAATCCCCAAATCTCAGTGACTGTCAACAGTGAGTGTTTATTTTTTGTGGACATCACATATCAGAGTGTATCAGTAGAAGCCCCTATGGACTTTGTCCCTGAGCTTTACCCTCCTTGTCTGTGGTCCAGGAACCCAGAGCTTGGTATATAGTGTCCACCACGGAGCACCTGGCCTTTCGCACATTCTTCAGCCTCTCCACACTAAATCTTGCTGGAGATCTTTGGTCCCAACGTTTTTGCTTCTCTCCTTACTTCTCACCCCCACCTTCCCCCCTTCCTTCTTGGGTTTGGTTTTCTTCCATTGCCCAAACAGTTTCATGTCAAGGTGTGAGATGGCGGGGGTCACATGCCTGTCTGCACTCTCACAAAGAACCTAAATGGAAAGCTCTCCCCCCAAAGACACATACACATATTCCCATACTTGTCCACCCATGTGCATGCACACACACAACCCTACATGTATATGCAGAAACGTGCACGTATGTGCACATACTAATACACACACAAAACCACACACGTGCAAACACATGTGCACACATATGTACACACAAACACTTGCATGTGTGCACTTTACCCATACATATATATGCACACATGCATATACAGACACACATGCAAACATGTATGTACGTGTACGTGTGCACATGCACACGCACAGAAACATACCCACATCTTGCGGGGGAAACAGACTTCCTTGAGAAGCAGCAAGCAGTACTCGGAGAGAACTTTTATGCCAGCGGAAAGAGGAAAACACAACTCCAAATTCTGAGCGCCCATCACCAGTTTTTCACAATATTGATTGGCTGTCTAGTGTCATTAACTTTCTAGTCTGAATGACGCATTGTTGTGCACGGCATTTCTAGTGGGAAGCGTGTTCACAAAAGCCGAGTGCAACCAGGGGAAGGGCTGGCTGCTTCCACAAGGCCTTCCTAAATCGCTAGCCTTGGGCCAGGAGCCCCCACAGGGGCGTTTACACTTCAAAGGAGTAGTTAGATTTCTAGGGGATGTCATTTACAATCCAAAAGGTAGGGGTGGATGATGTTAATCAGATTCCCTGAAGTGTGGACTAGAAAGGGGAAGGGAGCTCTCCCTTTCCCAGGCACTAATTCCCACAACAAGTCTGCTCTTACTTCCAGACCTGGGTTTGTCACCCATTACACACATATATGCACACATATACCCCGCACACATACACACATGCACAAGTACACACACATACCCCCTTTAAGTGCCTTGCCTCTGGAGGGGGTGTCTCGTGGGATCTGTAATGCTTTCTGTTCAGCCATTTCCTCCCCTGCAGTGTAAGTGGCCTCTCTAGTGCAGGCCCCCATTCACTGTGGAGCCCCGCACCACACCCACAGCTGGGGAGCACCAGGATCAGGAGGTACCTTGTTGGTGCACTCCCACCCCCGGCCCCTCTTGCAGATGAGGCCCGGGAGAATGATGCTAGCTGGCACGCAGTGCTCACAATGTGGCAGGTCCAGTTCTGTGATCAACATATACATCGACCTATTGAATACTCAGAACCACCCAATGAAGTGCCTATTATCATCCCTATGGTCCAAAGGTGGAAACTGAGGCACAGCAGGGTCCCCAGTGAGTGGCCACACAGTGGGTGGTGGAATGACATCCAGCATGCTGGCTCCAGTGCCCTGCTCCCACTCGCTAAGCCTGCACTGCTTCTCTGCCACCAAATATAGTTGTGTCACCTGGGGTAGAGGACTTGTCACATTAGCAGAGGGAGGATTGCATGCCAGACCTTCTGACCCCAGCTACTTGACACTTCCGACCTGGCTAAGATGCCTGTTATCAGCCACGTGGTGAGAGGGAGCAGGCCGGGGCAAGAGGCCGGGAAGCACCGTGAAGGCTGAGCTCTGTTCTGGCTCCTCCTGCCCGCTGCTCCCGAGAGGCGAGGCCGGTGTCTGAGACACTAGGGCAGGCCGGATGCCTGGTTTCTTTGGCGGATTTGCTCACATTCTCCTAGCTGTGCTTTTTTGGACTTGATTTAAGTTTAATTCCAGCCAGAATGACTGGAAATACCAAGTATTTCACTAGGATTAGTGCCTGGCTGGAAGAGCCAGCTGCCTCAACCACATCCAGGTACCCTGGACTTCAGAAGATGGTTAATCTCCAGGAAATCCTCTGTGACTCAGCTCCGGTGGCTTTCTCAGCCAACCCATCTTACAGATGCCCAGGCCCTGGCCTCTGCTCAGCCAAAGAGCAGCAGAGAGGGCAGAATGGGCTCAGCTCAGAGCAGCCTGTTCCCTACCCACCCACGACAATGGCCCAATCCACCATCCTCAGCACTAAGTTGCCACAGTGAAAAGGAGAGCAGTAGGAGGAAAAGGAGGGCAGGACCAATAGACAGTGTAGGCACAGCCCAGTGCCTGGGGACAGCGACGTGCAATGCAGGGCTTAAGAGCACACCTCCCAGTTGCTCCACACTTAACAGCTCCTTGGTCTTGGCCATGCTCCATAACTTTTCCACAATTTACTTCCTGTCTCTAAAATAGGGATCCAGCACCTCCCATGCAGAGGAGGGATGAAGACTAAGTGAGGCAAAGTCTTCAAAACCAACAGTACAGTGCCTGGCACATGGCAAGCTCTAAGTAAATGTTAGGTGTAATGTAAAATATTAGGCTTGTCGCATCTGCCAAGCCATCAATGCTACTTTGGTTTGGATCTGGAATGTCCCCCACAGGCTTGTGTGTGGAAGTCTTGGTGCCTGGCTAGTGGTGCTATTGGAGGTGGTGGAAACTTTAGAAGGTGGGGTCTAGTACGAAGAGGTAGGTCACTGGAAGCATGCCCCGGAAGGGTATATCTTGTCCTTAGCAACCCCTCCCCATTCCTGTTTGCTAAGAAGTGAGCTCCTCTGCTCCACCAGATCCTTCCCCAGCCCATGATGTTCTGCCTTGTCACAGACCCAGAAACAATGGTGCCAAATGACCATGGACCACAACCTCTGAAATCATGAGCCAAAATAAATCTTTCCTCCTCTAAGTTGATTTTCTCAGTCATTTTGCCACAGTGACAGAAAGCTGACTAGCATAGGAAGCAACCAAACAAATGTCATATACTCTCCTCCCCAAAGTGATTGAGCTTATTCCCACCCCCACCCCCATACACTCCAGCCTTCCCAAGGTCTCAGTCGTCTATGTCAGTGGAAGAATGTCCAGCTACAGGCTTAGCCCCACCATGTGGCTCCTGGCCCCTACATTGCATTCTGAGTCCCCTGCTGCTCCCCAGGGTCAGGCATCCCCAAATGAACCTTGATCCCACCCTGGGATGACTCTGTTTTTTCTGTCCCATCTTCTCTGCATGGCTCTGACCAGTGGGACCCAGATGCCCTCTAAGGCGCAAGCCTTGCCCTGAGCTCCACATGGTGATCAGTGAGCAGGGAGGGGATTCGCCCCTCCTTCCCTCTGTTTCTCCTCATAGTGGTGAGCTTCCACCCACAGATGGGTCCCCATCTGTCCTGGAGCATAAATTGCCTCCCGGGATTCCTCTTCACACCCCACCGCTCCAGGCCCAGCTCTATGGTTGAGAAAGTCTTGTAGCACCTTGCAGTCACGACCAGATTACCAAAGAAGAGGCAAGCCAAGGAGAAGCTGGGAGTGAGAGGGAAAGAGAAGAGAAAGACATGGTGAAGGCGTGGCAGGGCGAACTCTAGGGTGTGCTGATCTGATACCTTGAGGCCTCAAAGCAGTCAGTGCAGTGTTACCCACACTTTTGTCCCCAATGAACACCTTGCCCCCAGGAGCTGCTCTCGGTCACCCCAGAAACCCAGCAAAGATTTGTGGTTATAACCCTGAACCCACCATGATTCTTCAGCTCTCCAAGGCCCTGCAGAAGCTATTCCTTCTGCTTGGATTACCCATCAACCTTCCCTTCCATCATGAGCGAACTCCTATTTATTCCTCAATACCCAGCTTGAATGCCGCCTCCTCCAGGAGGCTTTCCCTAAATATTTCCTCCACAGTCAGTCACACCCCCTTGTAGTCTCCAGCATCTGTATATTTCTCTGTGCTGTGGTTTGTTGGCTCATGTGACATCTGTCCTTTCTCTCCCCAGGGCAGGGAATATGCCCCAAACACAGAGCTTGGGGTATATTGGGGCCCTGGGTGGAGGCTCAGTTATGCTGGGCTGAAGTAGGTGCTAACAACAACCACAACCAGAAAAGCATCTTTTAACTAATCCTGCTTGGCCTCCTGGAAAAGCAAACATAAAATCTCGGCCCAAGCCTGATGGGCTAGATATCTAAGATGGATATCAGGACAAGGTCCCAAGCATCACACAAGCTGCATGAAGGTGCCAGGACATGCCCACCCTTAGGAAGGAGAGAGTGAGAAGGAAACTCCTATGGGGGCTCAGAAGTCACTGCGGGCTCCTAATTGAGCAAGGGGTCTTGGCAGAGAGGAGATCTGAGGCAAGAGTACTCTGAAGAGTGAAAAGCAGAGTGTGGCTAGGGCTGAAAGGTTGGCACTTGTAAAACAGAACAACCAGATAGCGTCACTAGCGGAGAAAGTGTCAGGCATGACACTGCCCTACCCTACCTTATCTTACCCTCTAGATGGAAAAACAGCTCAGTAGGGAAGCTTTGGTCAAGCCAGGACTCTCACCTGGATGATACTCCATCCTCAAAGGACACTGGTACTGCCCAGCTACAGACCTGGCTCCATCAGGACCCTTCTATCTGGGCAGCACAGCTGGTGGATAGCACCGCTGTTCTGGCCTCCCAGATCAACCTTAGGACAATTGTCACCTCCCGCACACCACAACACACCACACTGCCATCACTGACTGTCCTTGCGTGAGTTCCCTCTCTGACCCACTGCCCCAAGTCCAGCCTCAGCCTCAGTCACCCTTCCCTTGACCTGCTGTGCATCCTCTGAAGCTGTCCCTCTTCAAGCCTTACAATCTCCCATCCCCTGGAAGTGCCCAGACAGACCCTGTGAGCATGTGAATCAGACCATGTTTGTAACTCTGCTGGAGGAAACCGCTTTGGGCGGGGAGGTAGGATTAAATGCAGGAGAAATTCCCAGCCCTCCTAGCCCTCCAGCAGACTTGATCTGCCTCTGCTGGCCTCTCTGCCACTTCTCAGCAACCCCTGTCACTGCCCTTCTCAGCATCCCACCCAATGGCCTCTAATTCTCAGATGGCATTCTTTCCTCCCCTCCCCACTCACTGTCCCCTATGTCCTTTACCCCAGGTAGAGGGAGGCACCTGTGGCCCCCCCCCCCAGTGTTCCCATAGCTCCTTCCTTCCCATCTTCCCATCTCACGAGCTCCACAACTAAGCCCTGGGAACAACCCAGTGAACAGAACAGATTCACTGCTTAGCTGGGGTTCCCATTCTCTGTGGAAATATCTGGAAGGGATGAAGCAGAGCCCAGGGGGATAAACACTGCTGGTAATGTAAATACCTGAGGAGGCAAGGAGCCAGCTATGTGGATGACGAAAGGAACTGGTCGGGGTAGTGGGCAAGTTTTATGTCTTGACTGTGGTTGTGAATTTGATTGTATGTATTTGTCCAAACTCATTGATGAACTCTAGGGGCTGGGGTTGTGGCTCAGTGGTAGAGCACTTGCCTAGCACGTGTGAGGCCCTAGGTTCAATTCTAAGCATGGCATATAAATACACAAAATAAAGGTCCATTGACAACTAAAAAAAAAATATATATTTTTTTAAAAATGATGAACTCTGCTTGTATGAATAATACCTCAGTAGATCGGATTTCTTAAAAGGGCATCCTCAACATTAGGAATGTGCAGGCAGGAGTGTGCCTGAGGGATTCATGCAGGGCTGGGGGTGACATGCAGAAGGCAGAGCCGATGAGTGTGTGTGCGCACGTGTGTCTGTGCATGTGTTCTTGTGTGCATGCGTGCATATCACAGGCACCCCCACAGATTCAGGTTCTGTGTTCTGAGTGGACCCAGGCATCAATTTCCTTGTAAACTTCTGCAGGATTGAGCCCCATTGGTGTAGATGGAGCTTGTTGGCTGCTGCTTTTCCAGTTATGCTGGAAGCCTTTGGAGGGATAGTGCTCTATCATCACTGCGTCCTCAGGTCCTCCCTCAGTGCCTGGCACTGAGAAGGTGCTTGATACTCAATGGGTAGAACTAAATGATGTTGGTTCAAACTGAATCATACCGAAAGACTTGAAGCTGTCTGTGGCAATAAGTATCCCCTGAGTTGGAGAAGTGGGGTCAGCTAAGCTCACAAGGGATTTGGGTTATGATAACCCTAACTCCAGGGTTCAGGGATTCCTGGGTGATGTGTATGGAGGAGACACTCCAGGCAGACACTGTTGATTGCTCCAGATTTGTCTTACTTGCTGGTAGTGTTTAGTTCCACGCCCTCGAAGATGCTGGGCTCACACACACTAAATGTTCTTGCCTGGCCTGTGCCCAGCAGGGCTGAGCCTGGACACTATCAGCCTTCTCCATTTCTAGGGGCAGGGAACGAAGGTAGAAAAGTCTATTAAGCAACTCAGGAAATTAAATGAGGTCTACTGGCAGAGGCTGTGCATGCCTGTTCTCTATGTTTGTCACTGGAGATTTAGGCAGCACGGCTTTGGAAATTCTGGAGAGCATAGCCATGAGGAAGAGGTGGATTTCTAAAAGAGAAGAAACACCACATTTCTTGAGCAAAATGTGTTTTTGGCAGACATTTCACAGATGTCATAGCTGTATCTTCACAACAGCCTGCAAGGAGCACTGGGTCTTCATTTTTCCAGATGAGGAAACCAGGTCACAGAGAGTCTGAGACCTTGCTCACAGCTGTGTGGCAGAACTGAGAATCAGGGCAAGTCTTTTCTGGATTCCACAGTCAGCACTGCCTCAGTGTCGAAGGGAAGAAGGAGTTGCTGTGAGGAAAAATGTTCCCTGGGAGGGCCTGGGAGGTGAGTGGGGTCATGAGAGCCAAAAAAGGGCTGTCGTGGCCAGGAACCAAGGGATGGACCAGCTTTAGGAGGAGAAAGTTATGCTTCCCCCAGGCCCAAAGTCAATAGTAAGCCTGGTAGGTGCTTGGGGACATTAGTAGGAACAGTCCAAAGAAAGGTCCAGGGGCCAAAGGGAGCACTAACAGAGAAGAGTTTGGAGACTCTATGTACCTGAGTACAGTATGTCCCTGTACCTGCAATCCACCTCAGCCACATGACCACATCACAGCTCCCACATCCATGGGCGTTTGGTGCTTTCTGCTTATGTGATCACATTCCTTTGCAGTTGAAGCCTGGTACAGGTGTCAGATGAGAGAGCTAAGCCTGTCAAAGTTTAAGGACTGCCCAAGGTCAGAGAGTGGGCAATTTCTTTTTTTTGTGGTACTGGGGTTTGAACTCAGGGGTACTCGACCACTGAGCCACATCCCCAGCCCTATTTTGTGTTTTATGTAGAGACAGGGTCTCACTGAGTTGCTTAGCGCCTCGTCGTTGCTGAGGCTGGCTTTGAATTCGTGATTCTCCTGTCTCAGCCTCCCTAAGTGCTGGGATTACAGGCTTGCGCCACCGCATGCGGTTGAAAGTGAGCAATTAACAAACTCAGAAAAGCCAGGCGCGGTGGCTCAATCCTGTAATCCCAGCACTTAGGGAGGCTGAGACAGGAGAATCGCGAGTTCAAAGCCAGCCTCATCAATGGTGAGGCG
>PVHX01007868.1:75481-87868 GCA_004024805.1 Geosciurus inauris | reverse complement strand
CAAGACCATCTTGTACATTGTGTTTGTGTCCCCGGAGTCTAGTTCCCATAACTGGCCCCTGGTATTCTACTGCCACTCCTACTTCTACTCAACTGCAATGATTTGCAATGATTTGAACCTAGTCCTATAGTTTCCAAGTCTATCGTCTTTCTATAGCATGTGAAGAGTAGACAAACCCTTACTACTACAAGTTTTGAATATTCTTTTTCTTCTACATTTATTTACTAAGATTCTATAGGATAAGCTTTATTCAAGGCAGGGATGTCTACATGTGTAGTTTCACTCTTTTCCTGAGTCTTTCTTCTTGGGATTCTGAGTTTGGTTTTTCACCATTGCTTTAGGGAGCACAAGATGCTGAGCTTCTCTGGGTGGCTCATTTTGATCCTCAGTGTGACAAGGGACACAGCGCCTTGTTGCTTAGAATTCTTTCACTTTTCCTTCTTTCTGTGCATTACATACTTCCACCATGAAGCCTCTTGGCTTAGCTCTTTATATTTCTTTGCTTCACTGGAAACATAACAACACACACTGTTGGTGTAAATTCCTTCATTCTGTGCAGAAGCACATAAACCACAGCTTGGAGAAGCATTTCAGATATCTTCAACGTCTCCTCAAGCTTAGATGCCAGATTGACTTGGGAAACACATTGGGAGGAAGATGGACAACATTATACAGTCCATGGAGACTACTGAAATGGCCTCATCTTTCATGGTGCTTGGATGGAGTGACATCTCCTTGCTGTGGCCCCTCGGGACCCACATTGATGCCCTATGCCAGAAACCACCCAATTTCATCTCAAGCTCTAGACTCTAGAGGAATAACTAAACCATATTATTTTTTTATCTGTTTGCTTCAATTCACCCTGTTCATTAAACACCTTCACAGAAAACAATTTGATTATTTTCCTTGCTAATTTTTTTCTTTCCTTATTTTTTTGTGGAAATGAGAATGAGGACCTTTTTCTCTAAGTGTGAAAACTAGAATAACACTAACTCCAAAGGTTAGAAAGAAATTCTTTGCATATGAGTGACACAACAAGTCTGGCCTCTTCATGACCAGGTGCAAAGTGACAGAAGAGCCCATTGCAATAGATGGCCTTAATGCTGAGCTTCCTCATCAGGCAGTGCTGAAACAGGGCCTGTCTATTTCCTGCCAACACCATCTGGCAGGTGCTGGCATTTCTCAGTCATCAACTGGGCTGCATAATTGCCTTGAATCATGGGGTGCTTCTATGAAGCCCTCACCCCTGCCATGAGCACAACTGTCACATAGAAACCACTTAGGAAACTAGAAGTCATTCATCTGACCCACTCCACAGAGCTCGGCTCACAGGCTTAGGGATGACTTAATCAGAAAAGCTCATTTTCATGTTGGGTGGGTGCCACCAAGAAGGAACACATGTCAGCCAGCTGAAAGTGACCTGGACAAGGCCTCACGCTAGCCCTGCACCTGAAAAGTTCCTGAACTTCATTTATCTTAAAATACACTCAGATTGTCCTGTATTCAGCAGGATTGCCTGTTATTTTTTAAATACCACAATACCTACTACATTTAGTGATATGTATATGAAAATACCATATGACTTATAGACTTCTTGGATACTTCCCGTATGGAATTTTCATTTATTTAGGAAGACATTTAATACTGCATTAGTTCATTCCTAAAAATGGTTAGATTCTTTACAAGTTGAGTTACATGTTTTCTTAATCAAAAAAATAATGCACAACTGGGGACTCACAGAAAAATCACAAGGGCCATAAAGGCATTGGGTCTCACCTACAACCAGGACTATTATTCTACCTTTACTTGAAATGATCATTCTAAAAACAGTAACAAACTGTATGTAATAAACTGGAATTTCAGAAACATAGTCATGTTCCATACTTACTGATACAATATTTAACTATAATTGGCATCAATCATTTATACAATACCTATCTTTATTAGTCTTCTAATGGCAACTCATTTCTTCTTATGGTTTTCTTGGTAGTTAGGACTAAACACAAAGATATTTTCTGTTTCTATAAAAACACATAATAACTCTTCCTGAATTGTCTCACAGTCTGCTTCCAAGTTTCTAGGTTTTTAATTCAATGGGTTCTGAGGGGAAGAAAAATTTATTATCTCTTTTAGGACAATGCACAATGAAAACACAGTAATCTTAACACCTCCTTTCCCTTCTAACACCAGTGAACAATGAGGATCTCCTACCAGACAGGTAATGAAATTGGACCTTACATCTGCTCAAGAGTGTCTGAAACATCTGGACCTGAAGCTCCATCAGATGCTCCCAGGGGCAAAGGTGGCACCTGTGTAACCTCCAACAGCGCATGACTCTCACTCCACTTTCTGAAAGATAGTCAGAGCTGAAAGTATAGCAGCCAAGGCTCACATAGGGCTTTAGGGGACAAAGTTGCATTTAGGAAGTGAAGCTGTGTGGTAAGACTCATGCCATATTCCCAACTGTCCTTTCCTTTATCATTTGTGAAACCTAGTGAATCCCAATCTGATCCAGTTTAACAAGTGGTTAGAATCCTCCATGTTTTTCCATATTTTCCAAGTAATCATTTTCACCTCTGACCTCTAATTTGTTCTTTCCAAATCTGGCTTCCTTTTGGAGACATTCAAAATCCTCACATCTTTAAAACTATTTCCTTCCTATAATAGTCAATACTTACTGAGCACTTACCACCCTATTTGACCTTCACAGAAGGTCTCTGAGCTATGTGTTATAGGTCACAGATAATGACTTGTTAATATAAAGTTTCATAGGGAATTGGCCTAATTCACAAAAAAACTACACACAGCACCTTCAAGAATTACCCGGCATATTTGCACCCTGCTCTGAGCAGTTCTTTTTAAACCAAGCCTTTCCTACTTGCAATACCTTTTGCAATAAAGTACAGCATTTGATGTTTAGCCAGTGAACACATGCCTATTAGAGAGGAAAATTGGTGATTGAGAAAAACAGGGGCTGCAACAGATATTCAGCATTTTGGAAAGCTCTGAGTTGTTTAAATGATTTGAAATATTCCATTCCCATAATCTTATCTAGTTTTCTCTATTTTTCATGGAATTTTCCATTTTTAAAGTTTTAACACACTGTGTATGTATTTTCAAATACATAGAAGTGCCATTCTACAGTGTTCTTGGTAATGTTTCCCCACATCATCGTTCTCAATGAGGCTTTATGATGCTCAACCCAGTGAGGTAAGAGGTAACAGAAGCCATGTGCTGGCTCGCTTATGCAGGTTGGGAGCGCCTCAACTCAACCATTTTAGGTGAAGGGCAAATATTTCCATCTGGTCTAGCAGGACTGTTTTCTGAAGTATTTGTGCTAGTAAGGCAGAATAAATGCTGCATTATATCCCTCATAACAATGTAGACTTTGGAATCCTGGGATGGTGAGCTGATTTTACCCTTATGAATTATGAACATCTGCTCTGTCTCAAGGAGTAAGTAGTCATTGTACACAGGGTTTGTGCATGTTCTCTAGCTAATTTAGGTATTGTTTTTTAGGGAAAATCTGAGTCCGAGACTCAAAGTTCAAATCAGATCCAGTTCCTCTCTGTCCCTACATGCTCAAAATCTTCATGAAAAGACAAACTCCTAAACTCTTTGAGAAATACTAATTGTTACTCTGTGATTCACGCCATCTTCTATGTTTAGAATTAGGTCTCTTGCCATCTGAAACAATGTTCTATACAATTGCTACATTTCAGGCTATGTTGCCTTCAGGCTTATCACATTCCACTTGGGATCAAGTACAGAGAAAAAAGAAAGAGGAATCATCTTTATCTTTTAAAGGACATTCCTATCAATAAGTTTTAAGGGTTTAAGATTGCAATTAGAAGCTAACAGGTTAGCTTGCTACACTTTAAAGATGCCAGCAGAGGACACAAGACTCCTGGGTCAAAGACAAATAATTTCTTACATATAGTCGGAGCAGACTTAAAGAGGGTCAGGCGATGCCTGCACACCCAGAATATTACATTACATGAGAGCAACTCTGAACTTAGGGAACCAGAATTTTTTTATAGTGGGTAGTAAGCATGTCTGCTCTGGAAGGACTTTCTCTGCCTCCTGAGGCTATTCACTATACAACCATTAGAGAACATCAAACTCTCAAAAATAGTGTCTGGGACAAACGGCCACAAGTAACTCTGCTTGCAAGATGTGCCACAGAACCATGGAGAAGTTTCGCCCAACAATCCCTTGATTTTGCCGCTGGCTGCTGTGGCAGAAAGGCACACTGTGCGGCCAGGCAATATAGCAATACTTTTTGTTCAGGCAACCACAGGCTCTTGTTCAAGGCTCTTAGCTTTTGGCCCTGAGAATCCCATGGTTCCCAAAGAGAATGTGAATGTAAATAATGATTTTTAAATTACATTTGTCCATATAAAGGTATCGCACTTTCAAAAATAACTTAGTTTTACTACAAATCCTCCAAATTTACCCAGTGACCATTAAAAACATATATTTATAGGGAAATGTTTTCATTTCTTATGCTTTTATTGAAATGTAACACTGCATTTAATTTTGGTGTACTTGGGGTTCTTTTGTAAGAGATAAAAAGATACTTATAGTTACACATAAGTATAACTACTCTATGAAATATACAAAGATCTCATCAAAGGAGAATATTAATTCCAGTCAAGTGGACTTCTTTCTATAAACTGTTGATTCAGAGCTAGAGGGTAAAATAGGAGAAACCCCACTTATTCTGAAATAAAGCTAACTTCTTCCATGGTATAACATTATTTTCCCTAGAGCAGTTATTATATTCACACATAGAATCTACTTTTGCAAAAATATTACTTGGTTAACCAGAAATCTATACAAATAATTAAATTTGTGTTACCTCACACAGTTTCCCATAGTCTTATGGAATAAATTAGTCCATATCAGGGTTTTAAAAGTTGCATCTTGTATTTAGCCATTTTCAGAGTGAAATTTGAATAAGTGAAATTTGTTTACACATCATTTCTTCATTTTTTTAATAATAAATTTATCCTGTTTAACCTTTGTAATTTTACTCTGTGTACTTTGTATAAATGCAATACACTTACCATAAAAGAGGATGAAGCCGGGCGCGGTGGCTCAAGCCTGTAATCCCAGCACTTTGGGAGGCTGAGACAGGAGAATTGCGAGTTCAAAGCCAGCCTCAGCAATGGCGAGGCACTAAGCAACTCAGTGAGACCCTGTCTCTACATAAAACACAAAATAGGGCTGGGGATGTGGCTCAGTGGTCGAGTACCCCTGAGTTCAATCCCCAGTACCAAAAAAAAAAAAAAAAAAAAAGAGGATGATATTCTTGTCAAAAAGTGTTTTTGTTTGAGCATGCTAAGCACATGCTCAGTAGCAGAACACATGCTTAGCATATATGAAGTCCTAGTTTCAATTCTTGCACCCCCACAAAAATAGCATTTTTGTGTAAATAAAAAATAAATGTGTTAGATTTTGTGGAATAAAAATTTAAGATCACACCAGAACTAAATGCTAACAGAAAGCTATAAGTTTCCTCAGATGGGAAAAGAAGCAGTGAATTTTGCAAATGGTGATCCTGACAATGGACTGGTCTGCTTAACTGTGCCCTGTCCTCTAGAAGATACATAAGACATTCATTAGTAAATGAAGGCAAGAATTAAAGTTGTGCTTGCCTCAATAGCACATTAACCATTACTGCAAGATGCAAGTGCAGACATGGCTGGCATAGGCTCTGTGTGAGAAAAATACAAACTCATGAAGTAGTCAATGTTTCTGAAAATGAAAGATGCATTTGTCTGTGGATGACAGTGACTCTCAATTCTTCAACATCTTCCTGAATACTTCACAGTTAAAAAAAAAAAAAAAAGGAGGAGGAAATGAGCACATGTACCATGAGCAAGCCTTTGGCTTTTAGTTTTATTTTTTTGGTACTGGATATTGAACCCAGGGGTGCTTAACTACCTTACCACATCCCTAGCCCTATTTATTTATTTTATTTTGAGACAGGATCTCACTAAATTACTTAGGTCCTTTCTAAGTTGCTGAGGCTGGCTTTGAACCTGTTATCCTCCTGCCTCAGCCTCCCAAGTTGTCGGTATTACAGGCATGTGCCACTACACCCAGCTAACTTTTAAAAACATCAGTTATAAGAGTATCTTGAAGTACATATATAAATTCAGTAAAAAGGCAGGAGAATTATGCAGATAGAAGCCTGGTAAATTCAGATTAATGGGATCCAGCTCACGGTGAGTCATTCAGTTCTTGAAGCAGTCTAGAGGCATCTCCCTTTGCTACATTTCTTAAACACAAGTATGACACTTGTGCCAGGTGCTGCCCTACTGCTTTACATGTTAACTAATTTTAATTCTTATAACAACCCTACAAAAATGTTATTATTATTCCCAGTTCATAGAACGGGAAACTGAGACACAGCATTAGAAGCTTTTCCAAGGTCATACAACTAATAAGTAGCAAACCCAGGATTTCAACCTAGGAAGTTTGGCTTTGGCAGGGCTTGGGACTAGAGTGAGATGAGTGATATATTTACCTCAAGTGCAAAAGTCACAAAGGCACCCAAAACTCAGAGACCAAGGCCATATTTTAATGCAGTATTTGAAAGTTAGTGCAAAACATTCATTTGAACAAAAATATAAAAAATTTAAATAAAGACAAGATTATTACTTTTTTAAAAAAAATTTTGTCTCAAGTTCAATAAAGCTTAGCATGGGATGGCTTTAAGTCAAGGTTTTTTGTTTTATTTTGTTGTTGTTGTTGTTGTTGTTGTTTGGTACCAGTGATTGAACCCAGGGACACTCAACCACTGACCCATATCCCCAGCTCTTTTTTGTATTTTATTTAGAGATAGGGTTGCGCTGAGTTGCTGAGGCAGGCTTTGAACTTGCAATCTTCTTGCCTCAGCCTCTCACTGTGTCTGGCAAAGTTTTTTTGTTTTGTTTTGTTTTTGTGGTGCTGGGGATTGAACCCAGGGTCTTATGCATGTGAAGCAAGCACTCTACCAACTGAGCTGTATCCCCAGCCCAAGGTTTTTAACTACTATGATATACAACCTCTTTAAACATCTTTCTTCTCTCCGTAGCTCTGATTTCAGTTTGCATTGTACAAATATAGTGAATTTGTTTCTTTCTTTCCTCTAAAAGATGGTAAAGTTTAGGTTTGCCTATCTCAGATCTCCCTTTATCTGAGATAAGCAGAAAGAAGAATATGGCTAGACAGAAGGGATAGGTGATAGGGAAGTATCTCAGGTGTCACAGAAGAAAGGGGCAAGCTTCTTACTGGTTGTAGTTTCAAATATGACAAGATTATATGTCTAACAAAAATAATATGTTGAAAAGATAATGAAAACAAAGTTAGACACAATTGCAATGAGGTTTATGCTTCAATAATATACTCCATCAACCAGCCAAGCAAATAATCAAAGACCTACATGCCCAAATCATTAAAAAATAGGGTTCAAAGTGAACCAGAATTTATATTAAAACTGAAAATATAACCTAGACACTATTCATCCCGTAGCTACGAGATCCTGACTTTATCAACAGAGCACTTGTAAGAGTAAGAAGGAGTAAACAAAATTTTGTCGTTATATAAAAGGTTTTGAATGGGCTGGAGATATAGCTCAGTAGTACAGCACTTGCCTAGCATGTGTAAGGATATGGGTTCCATTCCCAGTACCAGAAAAAAGGTTTTTGAAAATGTATTGTAAATCTTAGCAAGATTTCATTAGCTAGTAACCATACTGTATTTACATCATGGTCTGATTTGCATCTGAAAAAAAATTGGTTCTTTATCTTGTGTTCATTAGAGTTCAAAGTGTTTCAGCAGATAGAGCTTCCCTTATCTTCATAACCTATTATGAGAATTTCAGTTTTCACTGTTTTGTCTTTATTGTTGCTAACATATCTGGATCTAAAATTACTTAGGAAGGCATTTACATCTGCCTGTGAATATTTTTTTTAATAAGTAAGGAGCTATTTGGTTGGTTACTTGGTCAAATGGGAAAAGGCAGCAAGATAAGAACAACAGCTTGAGATTAAAAAATAATTCAATAGAAAAACCAGTCATTTCTCTTAGAGGTCTATCCTGGGTTCTAAGTTCAAACTGACTTGCTATAAGAAACCCTGCGGTAATGCCCTTCACAGAAGGACATTTTCAAGGCTCCCTTCATGTGGAGGCAAGCAACTTAATAGTTCACAGTCAAATCTAAAATTTAAAAATGCTATCTAGGCTAAATTTGTGCTATTGATACTTTAAATAACTGAGTTGGTACATTAATAATTGCTTTTAAAGGTAGTTTGAGCATCACTGAACACACAGGCATTAACTATACTAATTCAAGATTAGGAAGCTGGGAGTGGGGTTGTGATTCAGTGGTACAGTGTTTGCCTAGCACGTGTGAAGCACTGGGTTCCCTCAGCACCACATTAAAAAAAAAAAACTAAAATAAAATTATTGTGTCCATCTACAAAAATTAAAATATTTTTTAAAAAAATGATTACGAAGCTGTCTACACTCATGTTTAGGGCAGCATCATTCACTATAGCCACAACTCAAGTGTCCATGGAAGATGAATGGACAAACAAAATGTTGTATAGACATACAATGAAAACAATTTTCAACCTTAAAAATGAAGGAAATTCTGACACATGTTACAATATGGATAAATCTTCAAGACACTGCGTTAAGTGAAATAAGCCAGTCACAAATGGACAAATATCACTCCTGTTATAAGAGGTACATATAGTAGTCAAAGTCTTAGAGACAAAGTAGAATCATGGTTGCCAGGAGCTGGGAGAGGGAAGAATGAGGAGTTAAGTGTTTAATGGGTACAGGGTTTCAACTGGGGAAAATGAAAAAGTTCTGATGAGAGGGATGGTCATAGTCACACAACACTGTGAATGTATTTAATGCTACAGAACTGTACATTTAAAAATTGTTGAAATGGTAAATTTTAAGTTCTGTATATTTTACCATATAAAAAAACAAGAAGTTGCCAGAAGTGAATTTTTTAAAATGGCTTTTTCCAAATATTACATAATATTCCTTCCTAAAAAGGATTTAAAATCTATATAATTTCATTAAACAGGTAGATATGCTAGAAAAGAGAGTCCTAAATGCAAATATTTTTCCTGTCAGGACACAATGGATAACATTCATCTAAAACACACTCCTGTATCGTGGCTTCCTTTACTCTTCCAGTTAAGAAGGTAGATTAGAAACTAGCATAGGGTAACTGGAAAATTTCATCCATTTATTTTCTAATTAAATAATTTAAAAATTCTGTCACTTTATTACTTGTGAAACTTCTTGTGAGATACTTCACACTGATCTTGGTATAACAGTGTCCTAAGAGTCTGGGAGCAAAGGTCACATGGAGCATAAACTCACAAGCAAAATTTAGCATAAACATAAATCTCTGCAGGCTGTTCAGACATATCAGCTGAACTACTGAAGTGATTGATTTTATCCCTTCAAGTAAGAATTATGGTGAAAAAGAGAAAAAGCTAAAAATGTCTTGGTGCTAATTTTAACTCTATGCAATGGAAATCTCATTTCCTGTTCTAAATCTATAATTTTGATCTTATCAATCATCTCAGAGGACAGTAACATATCTGGATCTAAAATTACTTAGGAAGGCATTTATATCTGCCTATGAATATTTTTTTAAAAAGTAAATTTCACCATAATTTTTGAAAGTAACTTTTATAAAATCCCACAGGGGTCAGAAGTATATATTGGGTAGAATTTCTTTACTCACATTACAATTTGTGTAAGGGATGAGATCCACCTTATCTGCCATTAATATAAATAAAAACAACAGCTACCATTGATGAAGTAACTTCTATTTGCCAAATACACTCTGAAAGTAGGGGTTAGTACAGGCTCACAATCACATATCCAAAACCCCTGAGAAATACAAGTTGTGGTGACAAACTTGATGTATATAGTCTTTATTCACCCTACTAAGTGTAAATATCTGCACATTTTACTGATGAGTTGCTAATATGTTTGATGTGGTGATGCTGTTCTAGACTCTGCTGGGTATGATATGCAACATTTATATATGCACTGGGTTACCTTTCTAAAATAAAATCTCTAAAAATTCTGAATTCTAAAACTCATCTGGCCCAGTAATTCCAGGAAAGGACTCATGAACTTGCACTCTCACTTTATAGATGAAGAAACTGAGTCTCAGAGTCTCACAAGGCCATATAACAAGTAGGGAACTGGGGCACTGAAAGAGAGCTGTCTACTTAGAACACCTGGACTCTTTCCATCATACTAAACAATGGAGAAATACAAACCTGGATGAGGATTGTAAGGCAAGAGATTTAATATTTGGTGTTAATCTGAGTGGGCTTCCTGGTATACATGCATCATGACTAAAGTAGTTGGAACATTGATTACTTGAGTATGATAGTGCTAGGATTTTCTTGAGAAAAATGACAGTTTTTTAAATCAATTTTATTTTCTTTGATTTTATTTCCTGTACTGATGAAACAATTGGAAAGGTTTACACACTCACAAATGAAATAGAAACCTGGCCTATATTTCACAATTGCTATAGATTTTTCCATATGCCTTTAAACACTTATATTCTTAAAATATAAAATATATATAAATATAGACATAGGTGTATAAAGATATTACATTTTTTATGTGTGAGAATGTAGAGGTAGAGGGACTTATACACTGCCATGCTTGTGTTTCCAAAAGGATCTGAGTGATATTTGCAACTTAAGAGCAGGATAACTGTGCAGAGAGGGTTTAAAGTGGAGTAGCCTGTTCTTCACAGCAAAGGAAACAATCAAGAATGTGAAGAGAGAGCTTAAAGAATGGGAGATAATCGTTGCCACCTGCATCTCAGAAGAGTATTAATCTTCAGGATATATAAAGAACTCAAAAAAATTGACACCAAAACAAACAAACAAATAGCCCAATTAATAAATGGGCAAAGGAACTGAACAGGCACTTAACAGAAGAAGAAATAAATTGGTCAACAAATATATGAAAAATTGTTCAACATCTCTAACAGTTATAGAAATGCAAATTAAAACTACACTGAGATTTCATCTCTCTCTAGTCAGAATGGCAATTATCCAGAATACAAGTAAAAATAAATGTTGGTGAGTATGTGGGGAATAGGTACACTCATACATTGCTGGTGGGACTGCAAATTGGTACAACCACTCTGGAAAACAGTGTGGGCATTCCTCAGAAAACCTTGAATGGAATCACCATTTGACCCAGCTATCTCACTCCTCAATTTATACGCAAAGGGCTTAAAATCAGCATACTACCTTGATGAAGCCACATCAATGTTTATAGCAGATCAATTCACAATAACTAAACTATGGAATCAGCCTAGGTGCCCTTCAACAGTTGAATGGATAAAGAAAATTTGATATATATATACACAATGGAATATTACTCCACCATAAAGAGAAATTAAATTATGGCATTTGCCCGTAAATGGATAGAACTGGAGATTATCATGCTAAGTGAAATAAGCCAATCCCCAAAAACTAAAGGCCAAATGTTCTCTCTGATATGCAGATGTTAACTCATAATGGGTTGGGGGATAGGGAAGAATAGAAGTACTTTGGATTAGACAAAGGGGAATGAAGGGAAGGGAGGAGAATGGGAATAGGAAAGACAGTAGAATGAATGGGACATTACTTTCCTATGTACATATATAATTACATAACCAATGTGATTCTACATCATATTCAACCAGACGAACAAGCAGTTATACTCCATAAATGTAGAATATGTCAAAATACATTCTACTGTCATGTATAACTAATAAGAACAACAATAACAAAAAGGTGGAGTAGCCTGAGCAGGGGTGTTGCAGGGGACCCTGTGTCTCGAATTTCAGTTGCACATTCAGCTTTGGCAGTAATGGTGCCAACATTTACTATCCAGGACAAAAGCCTTATGTCTCTACAGGTAATTCTTGTACCCAAACAACTTAAGAATGAACATAATAAAGGAAAGACCAGAATAAAAAGCCTCCCATGGAACCCTTTGGGCTAAGAGCTGGTTCCTCTCAACATCAGCAGAATCACAAGCTCCCTTTCCTTGGGTAGCTGAAAATAAAATTATTCTTCCCATTGGGCTAACGAGCCTCAAAGCTCCAGCACATTTGGCTTTTTTCACCTGAATGAAGGGCAATCTACGACAATAGGGAAGAGGCCAGAGTTTCATATGTGAGGAAGAAATGAGGCATTTAGTATATGGTGTAAAAGAAGCTCCTCTTGGGGCTGGGATTGTGGCTCAGTGGTAGAGTGCCTGCCTCGCATGCGTGAGGCACTGGGTTTGATCCTTGGTACCACATAAAAATAAATAAAGTTATGTCCATCTACAACTAAAAAAAAT
>PVHX01007868.1:0-75381 GCA_004024805.1 Geosciurus inauris | reverse complement strand
TTAGCACCACGCTTCCCCATTTAGTCTCTCTAGTGCTATTAGAAATAGTTTGACCTTTGTCATTGTAACTAGATTGAGGGGAATAACAGTGCCATTATATTTTACATAATGAAATAAAGGATTTGCTGAGACAACCAGCAGCTGTTATAAGGAAGACACAAATGCCATCTTAATATGATTTCTTAAATATTTAATAAGCTGCATCTGTATGCTTCTAACACTAGGTCGAAAAAGATAACAAAATAATGAATTATCTTCTGCATGAAGACAGGGAAGGCAGGGAGGCAATGGGCCTGTTACACTAAAAGCTCTTAAAATAGGGACATTAAATAGGCTCAAAAATTAAATGATGAAAAACCTGACCCTCTAAAATCCCAACAGTGTTTACATATGGGTTCCTGGGTAAAGGAAATAATTTGTTGCCTGCTCACTAGTATAAAAATTAAGTATGATATTTATTTATTTATTTATAATTATTTCATGGAATAACAATTTCAGAAAATTGCTTTAAATGATTGTATTTATTTCCATTTCACAACATTAAAAATTATAAAATCAGAGATCTACTTTTTCCTAACTTGATGAAATGAACAAAATTACATACTTCAGCAACTTCCTCATGTCTTCACTTATATACTTATTTGCATATGTATATTATTAGCTTTATGATGATAACCCAGCTACACATTTTATAAATTCCTTTGTTTTCATTGTTTAAAATCCTGTATTGAGAGCAATAAAGCAAATGAATAATGAGAACTCTCAAGGAGCTTTGAGAATAGTGAGGGAGATAAGACAGGGGGCAGCATCATAAATTACTGGTAGTAAAGAATGAAGAAATGAACAGCACAGGGTGGCACAAGGTGCCCTCAGAATTCAGGGGAAGACAAGTTGTTTTGGAATTACAAATCAGAAAGGTTTCATGGGGTAGCAAATGGCAAGAATTTGAAAGGGTGCTGAAGGTCTCCAGCTGGCTGCCCAGGTCTGAGGGAAGGGTTATAATCTGTCCACCAGGAAATGTGGGTTGAAGAGCATGTTGGGAGGTTGGGGTGAAGAGTCTCCAAAGAACTTAGGAGACTTCAGTGTGAGATGCTGCTGAGCCCAAGGCCTCTCTGCACACACAAGCAGGCTGCAGAAGGAGGATAGCTCTGGCTTTAAATTAAGTTGGCAGTTTTGATGAGTAAACTAAACTGAACATACTAATAACTAAACTGAGAGTGTTTTAGAAATTCAAGTGCCTGGAAGTCTTTTGGTTAAACACAAATGACTGCATTGAGTGTCTGAGACTTCATCTGGGAGCAGATCTAGCCCCACAGGGCACAAGCATAGGGACAACCGTGGGAATATTGAAGCTGCTATGTTTTGTACTCTGAGTCCTGCTCTTTCAAACTAACAGTTACATAAATACAAAACTGTCTTAACATGCTGCCACGTGCAATTTATTTAGTACTTTTAAATATACCTAGCTGTTAATAGTGTATATACATATAACAATGGTGAAACAAAGTACAGCATCAAGAAAAAAAAATATATTACTACACGTTTCAAATGAAATGAGTGAAATTGAGTTTCTTAACAGAGAAAGTAAGCAGGGTCTCACTGTTGATTTCTTTTATGAAACAAGCTGGAGGACTTTAGTAATGTCTGGGGTGAACTGCTGGGTGAGTGCTGACCTCTCTCCTCCTGTTCTGTTTCTCTTTAAGGAAAGAAATTTTACTTTTTTTTTTTTTTTTTTCTGAAGACATGCTTACTAGAAATGTGTAACACTTAGTTAGCAGCATTCATCAACCTATTTTTTAAAAGAAATTTTTGTTTATCTGGAACTTACCGAGAACAAAGTTAATAGGGGCCCTTGGTACTTTTAACAATATTAATTCACCTCAGAATCTTAGTATGAAAGGAAGTGCATTTTCTCTCAAGTTTAGACACAAAAATTTTGATGTATTCAAGGTTTTGTTGTTTGTTGGCAATGGGCCAAAGCAGCACATTTATAAAGGAAATTGGTATTTTTTTCCTGTTGGAGATGAGATCTGTCAGTCATCCTTTAAGGATGGTTCTCTCAGGGATTGCAGACATGGGGTGGGGGGGGGGGTTGAAGATAATAGAGTAGAAAACAAATCTTCTGCTTTATAACTACACATAAATTTCCATGTAGAAATAAGTCATCACTAGTAAAAGATGTGATCTTCATACAGCAAATCAGCTTGAAAAGCTGGTTCTCCATGTCTACTATACATTAGAACACCTGGGGAGAGCTGAAGCCTCCCAAAGCCCAAAGCTCTGGTCAGGACTCAGACACCAAAATTTTCAAAATCCTCAGCCAATTCCAGTGTGCCTCAGGTTTGAGCACCTGTGATTTAAATGCTTCTCTGTTCCTTACTCTTCTAAGTTTACTACTGATCTTTTGTATCCAAATTTAAAATTGCCCATGAAATGAACAATATAAAGAATATTGTAAAAAAGTCAATCTTGTTGGTTTCATATTCTTCAACAAGCTAAAGTTTGGTGATGGGGGGTTGATTTTTGGATTCTTTCCATCATCCTCGAAAGACAATTACACATTTTTAGTGTATCTAACAGTTGAATTACAAAGTATTCTGCAAATATGACTTGTGTGCTTTGCAATATAGCAGCAAAAGTACGATTACAAGAGTTATCATAATATTAGAAAGTGACTGGTGACACAGAAAAGTAGAAGAAAAGCACTAGGGAGAAGGAATAATCCAAATTGAAGGTGATGGCATCTGAAGCATTCATTTCAACAAAGGAAAATGGGCAGGAGAGGCAAATTGAGGAACACAGAGGAAGCAGAATATTTTAATTTGATGGAAGAAAAAAGATTTTTTAAAAAGTAGATAGGTTTGGAAAAGGAGGTGGAGGTCACTCGGGAGGCTACCACATGTCTGATCCTGAGGTTCTCGATTAGTTGCATAATGACATTTTCTGTCATAGTCTGACTTGACCTTTCTGCAGTGTGGCACTGGTGACTATTCGAGCCCTCCTTTCTACACTCTCCTCCCTCAGATTCTACAGTCTCTTTCACTTTCTAGTTCTCTAATGTGTTTTTTTCAGTGGCTACTCATTCATCTTACGTGTTTCTCATTCTTGAAAGTATCTTGTTCCAGAATTCTATTCCACCACATCTTCCTGTCCCATACCACAAATGTTTGATGCTTGAGCTACTCTCAGGTGATGGGACTCCAAGATGGAGCCTCTACATCATTCTCCCTCCTTCTCCCCCTGAAAGACCTGAGCTAAATAAACTCCATGACAGGCTTCAGACCCTCCAGAAAGACTAGTAGGCCTGGGTTTAGATCCCAGGAAAAGCCACACATTGCTCAAGGCTAAAGCCACTCTCGGACCACCCTCAGAGCAGTCAATCAAAGGTTAAAAATTATACACCTGGCATTCCTGAGGTCTGAGTCAGAGTCTAGGAGACTATAAATAGTTACTTTGTACAAACTAGCCAATCACTCACTGCTTGCCCAAACCCCACGTGGGCCCTTTAAACTCACCTGTAGTTGGTCATTTTCAAAAGATTCTCTAAGGTCATGATTGGGTCCTGCCAAATGTAATGAACACCCCCCCCCCCCCAGATTCTGAATGGTCAATATTGTCACCATAGGTGCTATACGATTGTAATTGGTGCTTGTGTAATGATGCGATGCATACGTCATGTCCACTGCCACCACCTGTCTCCTCCCCCTACAAAAACCTGCTCAGCCATTGTTCGGGCCACAGCTCCCTACCTGCGCCATAGGTGAAGGTGTGCGGTCTCTGCTCGAGCTTGTAATAAAAGGCCCTTTTGTGATTGCATCAGAATGGGACTCCTGGTGGTCTCTGGTGGTCTTGTGAGCTTGGGCATTACACCCCTACCTTAACAAATCCTCCAGTTCAGCTGGCCTTTTTTCTTAATCTCTAACTTTCACCTTCTGAAAGTGAAACCAGCTACATTTGGATAACCTAAAAGGTCCAACTAGACTTCCCACCTCCAGCATCAGTGCCCCTGTCCATTTTCCAAAGGCTGTCCAGAGCATCATTACAAAATCCTAACATTCCATCCTCACATAATCCCCCAAGGCTCCTAGGTTAACATTCACACGTTTTTCCAGCATAAGATCCCTTCTGATTTGCTCACTTCTAATGTGATCCCCTCCTACTTACACCTGTGGTTCTAGTCATCCTAACCTATCTGCAGTTGCTAAAGGAGGTCATTTTTCCAGGTCTTTATACCTTTCTAAATATTATTTCTCTGGCCCATCTCACATTCCTCTCCTTTTCTTTCTTCAAACTTCAATTCTTTCCTCTGGAAGCCTTTCAAGATGCTATAGTCTAATTCAGATGGTCTTTCTCTGTGCTCAACTCATGGCTAGACTGAATTGAAACTGTCAGTTTACTCTTTTGTCCCCAGAATGCATTTTTATTTGCACAGGCAGGCATCTATTAGAAGCCCACCATAGTTCATTTTGCTCCTTTCCAAGTCTCTACTGGGAGCCTAGATGCACCTTGCTAGGGAAAGCAGGATACACTTCTTGTTCTGCTTTGTGTTTCACACACTTAGTACGGAGCCTGGCACACAATTAGCCAGTGAATTGAATGAATGAATGACTACTCAGAGATGTGCAGTGGAAGGGCTCATTCATCTACTCATTGAAAGGCTGAAGCAACAATGTGAACAATGGACTGGGTGAAACTTTGAGAGAAGGAAGGAACTAGATGCCACCACGAAAAGTCAGGAACTGGCAATTGGCAGCCAATGTTGTTTTATTAAATTCACCAGCTTGTCTAGCTCAGCCATCTGAGCTGTAAGTCCACTTAATGGCTTTATTCCTCCCTCTTCTCCTGCAGTCTCAGTCACTGGACGGCATTGTGCCTTCCACAGGGCTGCAGAAAAACAAAAACAACAAAACCCAACCTTCTGCCCTTTTTTTAAAATACTCAGTTCCATTCCTTTAGAGTAAAAACACTATGCCACTAATCCCCATAGGAGTAGCTATTTGTATTTAATTGAAGAACAATATGCATTTATTCACAAATACCAGTACTGGCTCCATCTCAGGGGGTGCTATCAGAGAATAGGTGATGAGTTTCAATCTGTTTCTTTAAAAAGCTTTACAATGAGTTTCAAAGTGGATATTTGATCTGGTTAGTTCTTCTCCCAAAGACAAACAATAGAATTCCCAGATTGCTCACAGGAGACAATGGGTTTCCCAATAGCAGACTAAGGGGGGTGGGGAGGATTTAGATTTAGATTTCTGAAATGCAGATCCAAACTGCTCATAGGGATTGTTTCAGTGAAACCTTACTGCACCATAGATAAAATTGTCTAAAAGCATTGGGAAGCTAGTCAACAAAACTCTTTTCTGTTCTCTCTGAAAAGTAGACGCTGATCCATAATGAGGAATGGGGCATGGGAAGAATGGAGGAATTTTGGTCAAAGGGGAGGGATAGGAGGGAGGAACATGGCGGGAAAGATGATGGAATGAGATGGACATCATTGTCCTAGGTACATGTGTGACTACATATGGTGCGACTCTACATCATATACAACCAGAGAAATGAAAAGTTGTGCCCCATTTGTGTATGATGAATCAAAATGCATTTTGCTGTCATGTATACCTACTTAGAATAAATAATTTTAAAAAGGAAAAAAAGAAAAATGAACCACACACACACACACACACACACAAATCCTTTGCATATAGTTCTCAGTCATTAAATTTTGTCAGGAGTTAATGGTACGGTGAAAAGAGCAGAGTTGGATTTTCTTCTCTGTGTGTAGATAATTGAATCAGAAACCTCATCTTCTCTTCTGGAAAGCTCTTCTCTACACAAAGAGTCTGGGAAGCTCAACACTTTCTCTAATCCTGCTACTGTAGCTCCTACCATGAAACCTTGTTCCAGAGCTTGCTTCAGAACAAAATTGTGCACATTTTCCATTCCTTTAGAACATGGGTCATATGGCAAGTATTTTAGGCTTGGTGGCCATATAATCTGTATTGAAACTACATAACATTTTATTTTGTGAAAGCAGCCATAGACAATACTAAGCAAATGTGCATGGTTGTATTCAAATAAAACTTTTTTAATAGGCACTGAAAATTTATAATTTTCTCATAATTAAATATTCTTCTCCTGATTTCCCCCCAACCATTTAAAAATGTAGAAAACATCATTTTAGACTGTAGACTATACAAAAATTAAAAAAGCAGAGGGCCAGATTTGGCCAGCAGCAGTGTATTGCAGCCCAGTACTTTAAAGCAACTTTCATCAGCTTTATTCCTGAGGGTGGTGTTGGTTCTGAACGACTATTTTGAAAATCAAATTTATCTTCAGTAGTTAAAAAAAAAAAACCCCAAGAAACCAGATTCCATGAGGTGGCTCCTCTAAATAGGACAACACTCATTGGTATGAACATATGGAATCAAACCAAGGAGAAGGAAGAGACAGAGGAGGAGGGGAGGAAAGAGAATAAAAAACATTGGAGGTGGAAGAGAAAGTATTTACTGAATGATTAATGTGTATCAAACATTCTTCTTTGTATTTTTTGTACCTTTCCCTACTGAATCTTCCAGAATCCTCAGAAGTAAGCATTACTCCTGTCACTTTGCAGACACTTGGCTATTAAAAGGAAGAACCATAATTCAAAGCCACAGTTGTGTAATTCCATGTTCCACTCTCTCCCCATTCCACAGGGGCTACAGAAGCAAATATACTGTTTTTATTATTTTTAGAATCATCTTACACAATGAGGTTCTAATTCACTGAGTTTTTAAATTTTAAGAAAATTCTAAATAGAGATTTTTAAATAAATCACATAAAGGAGTTTTCTCATTCAAGCTCTTTACTAAACACATTCTCTCACATTAAATAGAAGCAATGGCTACTCAATGGAACATGGAAGATGTGTGTCAGTATAATATTTTGAAAACAATAAGTAAACCAATGTGTATGTCTCTAGCCAATTAACTTAGATGCAAAAAGAAATTTATTTTGTAGGAGTTCATACATTTATTGTATTCCCCTATCTTGGCTCGACAGAATTGGAGACATAAATCCTTTCTCAGGTTCATAGGCATTAAACCTGTCCTTACTACTACCTCCACTTGCTTAATGCTTCCTAGAATAAATTAGTAATTGGTAGGAACCAGGAGGAGTTCTCTACAATAATGTTCCTTCCAATAACAGTAGGAAAAGCATTTTTCCTCCCCTAAAGATGAGAGATAACTAACCATATGGGCCATCAATACTGAATTTGCTCGTTATTTTTATCTTTGAAGCAGCAGACATTTTCCTTCTGTGGGGAAGATAGGAATTATTTCTGCAGAAAAGGCTGGAATTTAGACCTTGGGGCTCAGAAGTTGGGGAGATAATCAGCCTGCTTGGAATGGCAGACAGGTAAATTGGGCTGGGACTTCCCTGAAACAAAAGTTATCTAGAAATCACTAATTATAGGGCACAAATCTCTGTTACAAATAGTTGAAGTAATATGTTAGAATAGTTGAAGGAATATGTTAGAATAGTTGGAGTAGTATGATCAAAGAAATTTGTCTCTTCATTAAAATTTCTTTATACACTACTGGCAATATAAACAAAATTATTATAAACAGGTTCTCCACCCTTTCAGTGTAGTTATTTAGATAACCTGAAGTACGTTTATAAGCTTTTTCCTTTTTTAAAAAATTCACAGATAAAATGGCATATGTTTATCAGGTATAACATGATGTTTTGAAACATATGTACTTGCAGAATGTGTAAATCAAGATAATTAACATGTGTTACCTCACATAGTTGTCATTTTTTGTGGTAAGAACACTTAAAATCTACTCTCAGCATTTTTCAAGAATATAATATTATTACTAAATTATAGTCACCATGTTGTACAATAAATTTCTTGTACTTATCCCTCCTATCTAATGAAATTTTATAACCTTTGATCAACATCTATTTGTAAGCGTTTTAAAGGCAGCCTTTGACTTATCTTAGTTTCTCTTTGTACTTCTCTTTAAGTACCCTAATCTTGTACTGCCTAGGTGACCTCCCAATGTTGTTCATCTTTGAGGACAGAATGTCTATGGGCCAGATGTACCTCTTCAGGTGAGCTAGCTGAAACTGGTTGGATGTGAGATGGTTATCAGAGTGACTCTAACTGCATTATAATAATGTCTGCATGCTAAACAACACCCCCCCATGACAGTTGATGATTGCCATAACTGGGAAGAACCATAAAAAGAATAAAAGAAGGTGCCAGAATTCCCAGAAAATCTCCACCCATTCCCATAAAAGACATGAACATTCCTCCCCTTTATTAGCCTGTCCTCTCCCTTGTTTCTTTTACCTTACATTTTTATAAAACTCCAGCCATGATTGCATTGAGAAGTTGACTTGTGAGTTAATCTCTCACTTCTATTCTTGGTCAAGAATGAAAGTCTCCTTTGCTCCTCAATTGTCCTGTTATTGGTTCCACAATTCTGAGAGAGAGAAGGGGCCCAGTTTGGGGCCAAAAATTAGGAACATCCTCACCCTACAAGTAGTGCCTGTCAGAGCCACACAGGAAGCACTCAGGAAATGATTGTTAAAATAGAAGGGATCAACAGCTAAGTCACAGGAAGTCTTAAGGTGTGCTTCAGAGCCTTACCTAAGAATTCCTCACTGACAGGAATCTTGACTCTTAACAGATAAGATTCTTCTAATCTTGTGGGCTCTCAAAGTGTGGTCTCCAGACGATCTGTATCAGCACTGCTTTGCAACTTGTTAGGCAGATTCTTTGGCCTTACCTCAAACCCACTGGATCAGAACCTGGATGTGGGGGCCAAAATCTGTATTGCAATCAATCTTTCAGGTGTTTCTGATGCACACTAAGGTTTTGGATCTAACAAAAATATAGTATTGCTGAGCTCATCCCTTCCAAAAAGGAAGCCCATGAAGAGTTAGCATTTTACTCTCTACTTTTGGGGCAAGCCTATGGTATTACTAAATATGAACTTGGTAGATTAGATCATGGGGAAGCTTTTACATAATTTCATCAAATTTCAAGGGCTCCAATTCATCTCAAAGTCTCAAAGGTCAATGTTGGCTAAATCCAATACACGTTTCTGTTGGAAAAATACTACTGGCATGAGGTCTGGGTCCTCTTTGCCCTTCTCCATCTTCCTGCATAAAATGTGGGCATGACCAGCAGTCACACTGGAAGAGTGTGGACTGAGGATGTAGCTAGTGGTAGAGTGCTTGCCTAACACTGGCAAGCAAGGGCTTGCACGGGGAGGGGGAAGGGTGACACTGACCAATAAGACCTGGACATAGTCTATGGAGGGAAAAACAAAAATGGAAAGGATCAGATGGCCTGAAGATGATTTTCTGAGTGTCCTATCTTCCCCAGTTGCTCAACACCAGACTTCTTTGTCCTGAGCAAAACCACTACTACTTCACTGAATTCATTCTTTTACAGGTTTCTGTCAGCTGAACACCATCCCTATCCGACACAAAAGCTGAAAACTGTTTTCCTCAAACATTTAAAAAGGAATCATTTAGATTCTTTAAAAGTCAAATCAGCAACTCTCAGAGCAGGGCAGAGTTCAACAGTACAAAACAAAGTGAGTATGTCTACTCTTTGTGATTATAACTATCTAAACATTTCTGACAGATTTCATGTGGTAATGTTTTTTTGAATGTCATCTTACAGAACTTAAACAATAAAGAATTAAAGTCAAAACTTGAAAAAGCTAATCAAAGAAAATGAAGTGTAATCTTTTTTTTTTAAAGCTAAATTGCATCAACATTTGAATATCCATTCTTTCTTTCCTCATTTCAGCATTGTGTACTATCATTATCTATTCTTTCAGGGTTTTGAAAGGCTTTAGAATCTGCTGATTGTCATCAACCAGCTACTGGAGCCACAAAGCTCTCAACACCACTGGACCATAGCAAATGTAAAAAGGACAGTTAACGACTGCAGACAGTGTTTCTGTTGCCAGACAAATGGCAATTGCAAAGCTGGAGTTACAGTGCTCACATCTGGACACTTTGAGAGAGCAAGCTGTACATAAGCATGAACAAAACCGCCTGAGATTAGTCACATTTCCAATGATTTCACAATGAAACCTGTCAAATCCAGAATCTAGTCACTTTGCTGTTGGCAAATAAAATATACAAGATCAAAGAAATGGGTTGTGTTTCTGGGCAACCTCTTCCTCCAAATACTGTTTCAACACCAGATTATTTTGTATAACAAGGATGTTTTGAATTAAACAGGCCATGGAAAAATTTTATTATCTCTTGCATTTACTTTGGGTAAATACTACTTAATTTGACTCCCTTCTGAGAAATTAAAAAGGCATTATCTCAATGGGAAATATAATTAGTTTCATTATGCAATTTATTTTTGAATTAAAAATAGCCAGATAGCAACCAAATGCTTAGAGGTCATAAGCCTGATGATATATAATTAGAAAACTAGAAATTAATACAATATAATGATTGACATAATAACATAGAGAAAGACAAGTCAATTCCAAACAGTTTGCTTTCTCTTACATGTCTTTCTTGACAGTTATGCAAGAAGACTGGATAATTACAGTATCAGCAACTGATTTTAAAACATTGTAGTTATGCTGGCTATGATGGTGCAGGCCTGTAATACCAACGACTCCAGAGGCTGAGGCAAGAGGATTGCAAGTTCGAGGCCAACCTAAGCAACTTAGTGAGACCCTGTCTTAAAATTTATAAAAAAGGTCTAGGGATGTATTTCCCTGTGTTCAATCCCCAGTACCTCAAAAATACATGTGTGTGTGTGTGTGTGTGTGTATCTGTTACTTATGTGTGTACTTAACCACATGTAAGTGAAAACAGTAATCAATGTTACTTTTGACTTTGCCTGAAGTTCATGTATCTCCATATATTCTCTATTCCTCAAGTTGGAGGGAAGGGGAAGGAAGCATTGAGGAAGACATAACTGTTACCATCCCATAAGAGCAGCTACAATCTGACTAAACCTAAATCATTAAAAAGAATCTGCATTCTAAGTGGCCATAATTTTCTGAAAAAGCCATGTAGTTTTGCAAAAAGAAAACTTCATAGGAATTAGGAGATCTTTGTTCTGAATTATAGGTCTCAAACTTAGGTACCTGAGAGGATCAAGCAATCACAGCTAAAAACAGTAATGTACCCAGTGGAAATTTGAACACACAGACCATGAGGGAACAAAAGGTTGCTGTTACTCTGTTCCAGCAGATGTGGTCAAGAATATATACCCAGTGTCACCCTGGCTGCCAAAAATTCAAATATTTACATGAAATTAACTGTTTTTAAAATGGTAGCAACTACTTTAAAAGGACTATGTGGCCAGGTATGGTGGTGCACATCTGTAATCCTAGTGGCACAGGAATTTGAGGCCACTTAAAGAGTGGGCAACTTAAAGAGACCCTAATTCAAAATTTAAAAAATAAATAAATAAGAAGGTCTGGTATGTACTTCAGTGGTAGAGTTCCCCTGGGTTCAATCCACAGTACCACTAAAACCAACAAACAAGGTGCTATGGGGTTCCAAGACTATAGGATAAAAAGAAACATCCAGGGCCTAATGCTTTGTAGATCTTGCCTGCTACTAAGTAGCCATAGATATCTTTGGGACAGTTTCCATACCTGTAAACTACATGTCCAAATTTCTACTGGGATCAGATACCTATTTTAGTTTTCTGATATAATGTTTCCTTATTTGTGAAGAAACTGCTTAGAGATATTAATTCTCAACAAGTATTGAAATCACATCAAAATCAGAAAAGACTATCTCAAAATATTATGCAATCTGAGTCTCAGAGACTTGATTGCTAACATAAGAGGATGACTTATTCACAGAAGTTTGTGCTGTTAATGTACCATATTGAGGTAGATGAACATTGTTCAAACAAATACTAACAGAAAGAAGTTTCTATTTTTGAAAGGTAGTGTTTCTTAGTGGTCAAGAACATGCAGCGGAGTCAGTCTGACCTTGGCTTAAAGCCCAGCAACTCTATGTAAATCTTACACTAACTTCAGTCTTAGATAAGTTACTTAAAGTCTATGTGCCTCAATTTCCTTATCTGTACAAATGAGGATCACAGTGTCTACCTCACAGGTTTATTATGAAGGTTAAGTGAGGCAGCAAAAAGTTCTTAGAACAGTATCTTAGAAGTATCAACAACCAGCTGTTGTTAGTACAACTGTCAAACAGCTGAAATGCTAAAACTACATGAGAATAGCTAAATTCACCAAATCTCCTACACTGAGTAACCTAGCATTTTACTCTAAACTAATAGAAATTAAATGCAATCTTCATCCAATGGAGAACAAAATCAACGGTTTGCTAAAAACAACTTGACTGGTTACTTGCAAATGAGAGGACCTAATATGCAACTATCCATAGAAATCTAACAGAGGTCAACCTAAGAAACCCAAGTCAATGCAGTGGAACAGGGGCCATGCAAAATCAAACAGTGTGAACGAAATGCCTCGTCCTTGGTTTCCACCCCCTTGTGATTAATTAAAGCCTTACTGCATCCACCCACCAGCTGTATCCTTGCTCTTATGCCTGACCCCAACTGAGGACTACAACAATATAATGAAACTGTGCTTCTAATTGTCCAGCAGGCGATCATGGCTTGGCTAAGAAAACCTCTTTCACTCCCCTCCCTTCTGATTAACTAGATGGCTTTATAAATCCTCTTAATAAGTTCATTTGTGTAACCCAAGGCTAGCTGCCCTTCCTTCCTGCTGCTAAGAGGGCTCAGCTGCTTATCTTTGGATGTGACCCATCAAGAGAATTGTTAAGAAAAAAAAATCAAAAATCTGCTAAACTGACAAGTAATGTTGATCTCACGTCTCCCCGAATTTAGCAATGTTTTCCTGTGTCATAAAGGAAGCCTAAGTGAAAGCAGTGAATTGTGAGACTAGTACAAACCTTTGCTAGTTTATAAATAAAAGCCGTTATGATTGTTTCATAAGCAGTGAATTAGAAAATAGACAACAGGCCCATATAAAGTAACTAACGTCCATACAAATCTATATTGTTGTTAAATGAGCTCCATGTGCATTATCTTATTTAGTACTCCCACCAGCTCTGTGAGGAAGTACTATGGTTATTCTCATTACACAAGTGAGAAAGTTGTACAACAAGAACACTGATTACTGCAGGTCAGATATGGGTTAGTTTTCAGATTTTAAACCCAGTGCTTGTTCCCTTATAACGTGTACCAAATTTTCATCTGTTGGCTTGCAGCCCTGCTCCTGCCTCAGCATATACTTTGTACTATGGGGACTAGGAGTTTACAATCCAAACGCTGCTTTACCAGTTGCCTTTCCATTCAGTTCTGCTCACTGGAGGTTGCTTTGGTTAAGCTTTCCATCACTGTGAAAAGATACCTGAGATAAACAACTTAAAAGGAGCAAAGGTTCATTTTGCCTCGTGGTTTCAGAGGTTTCAGTCCATGGTCACTTAGCTCCATTGGCCAGTGGTGAGGCAGAAATCATGGCGAGGAGCACATTAGGAGCAAAGCTGCTTGCAACACAGTGGCGGGGGAGCAAAGACAGCCAGAAAGAGGCTGGGATCTTAATATTCCCTTCGAGGGCATGCCCCCAGTGACCTCACTTCCCTCAAAAAGGCTCCAACTCCCAAAGATTCCACCACCTCCCAATAGTATCTCAGGCTGGAGACCAAACCTTTAGCATAGGAGCCTTGTGGGAACATTTAAGATCCAAACCAGAACAAAGGTGCTGATGGGAAATAAGATAGCATAACAAAAGATGGTGGGATGAGATGGGCATCAGTACCCTAGGTACATGTATGATTGCACGAATGGTGTGACCCTACTTTGTGTACAACCAGAGATGTGAAAAACTGTGCTCCCTTTGTGTACAATGAATTGAAGACCATTGTGTTGTCATGTATAACTGATTAGAACAAATAAATAAAATTTTTTAAAAAAGAAAGCATGACAAAGAAGATTCACAGTTCAGACATTTAAAATGAGGCAGTTGATGGCAGTTACTATAGGAACTTGAGGGGCTGTGGTTGAGATAACACCTTTTGAGGGGATCTGAAATCAAATGCAAGTCTCTCTAACCCACTTGCACCAGCTGGAAAAGCTCAGGGGCTCCATCCCAGGGAAATTAGCTACTTCTGATGTGGGATCATCTCTTTTTCCTTTATGTTCCTCTTACTCCATTTTTCAGTTCCATTGTTGCAAATATATACCACCCTCATTTGAAATGCCTAAAGCAGCTTCCATTTTCCTACCACATTTTGCCTCGTACACATACAGGCGATGCTTTGGGGAAAGTTTATAAAATAGAAGACAAAGTCCTTGCATGGATGGAATTTGTAATCCATTTGAGTGGCAGAACTAATACATTTGAACCAAGAGTAAACAAAACAAAATAGATAAAACAGAGGGCTGAGGTAAGTGGTACCAGAGTATTTGTGCAATGGGAAGGTCAATGTCAATAGGTACTTCATCATCAAATTTATTGGCCTGGTGTGGGGAAAGAGACTTGCACTTGTGTTTTTCCTTTGAGAGGCATGTAATCGAGTCTGTTATTAGCCAGTGCAGAGGCATTGTCCAATCCACCCTTGGTCTTTCCAATCACTTTCCCTTTCAGGGACATGCTTGGTTCATACTTCCTGCCCAGCAGCCATCTCTGGAGCCAACTTGTCTGCCTCATTCTTGTTCAGTTTCCTGTTCATTAACTTCTGGCTCATTATACCACCAGCATCCCTAAAGTCCACATTTGCATCATCATACATAAAAAAAAACTTTTTGTCTTTAGCGAAAAGGGGCACGATAACAACATATGTAATTTGGGAGAGAATTGCTAATTACAGCAGAGGTTGACAGTGGATAAAAAGTAATTAAATGATTACTAGACTGTCAAAATTTTTCAGCCCTCTTTAAATCTACTGATTTTACGCTTTGCTCCTCTAAAATTGAAGAATTCTATATCATTTGGGATTAAGTTTTTATTTTTAAAACAACTACTTTTTATGGAGGGCTTAATCTGTATTGAGTACTTTGTACATATTCACTCTTTCACACCTCTCCAAAACCAAATGTTTTCCCATTTTACAGATAAAGAAAGGCCCACAGGAAAGTTACTTCTTCATTGTCTTAATCCATTTAGCATGGTAGAAATATCACCAACTAGATGGTTTACAATCAGCAGAAATTTATTTCTTACAGTTCTGGAGGCTAAAAGTCCAAGATCAAAGCATCAACAGATCTGGTGTCCAGTGAGGATCTGAGTTTTGGTTCATAGACTGTGCCTTCTCTGTGTCTTCACATGGTGGAACAGAGCAAGGCAGCTCTCTAGGGTCTCCTTTATAAGGGCACTAATCCCATGTATGAAGTACTATTCCTTTTTTGTTTTTTTGTGGTACTGGAGACTGAACCCAGGAGTGCTGTACCACTGAGCTACATCCCCAACCCTTTTTAAAATTTTGAGACAGGGTCTCACTAATGGCCTTGAACTTACACTCCTCATGCCTCATCCTCTCAAGTAGCTGGGATTACAGGTGTACAATACCTCACCCTGCAAGGGCTCTGCTCTGATGACCTAATCACCCTCCAAAGGTGCTATTCCTTAACATCATCACACTCGGAGTTACATTTCAGCTTATGAATTTTGGGGGGACATAAACTTTCAGACCATAGAGCCCATGTTCCTTACTTGTTACTGGCAAAGTCAGGATTCACAGAATCTGACTAGGTTGTCTGATTCTTGAGTTCCTGCACTAAAAAAAACACGCTGAATTGTCCCTGACAATTCAGGGATGGAGAACATCATTTTTGACAACCATTGAAGAACCTTTGTAGTCAGTGTCCTCTGTCATTGGGCAGAGCCTCTGCAGAGTGCAGAGGAGATGTGGAAGAGAGAGGCTCCAAGAGCAGTTCAGTTTCTCTGTTTTATGTACAGGGATTCTGCATATGATCGCATTTTAAAAGGACTCCACTGCACCTGCTGAAGGAGCACGTTTGCACTAATACAGTTCCCAGAGATGGTCTGAACACAAAACTGATACTCTATTCCACATGGTGGCAAGCAGCACTTCAAGTGTTTTCACATACTTCAAGGTCTTAAGAAGAGTGGAGAAAACAGCTGCTACTCAGAGAACCAAAGGTATTCATGCTACTGACATTCATTAATGTAGCCTAGTGGAGTAAGCTTTTGTCCCAAAACCATGAGTCTGGGAAAGTTCCTCTGTGGTTCCTTCTGGTTGTATGCCTTTTCTTACAAAGATGCTAGCCTTTGTCCTCTCTCTTCAGTATCCTGATATCTTTGCTTAGAAAGAATGGAAATAGAGAGCCACTATTGAATTATACTAGGATGAGACTTTAGAGATTTAATTTAAGTAGATAGAAGAGCATAAAGTTCAGGCCTGTGGGAAAGTATACAGGTGATCCAGGATGCCAATAATGTGTCTGATGTATGATTGAAGTAGAAGCAGCTTGATAAATATAGAAATGAATTCAGGAAACCAAGCTCTAGCAGGAAAATTTTAAGTATTAGCTAGTAGGTCAGGATGTGTTTGTTGTGGTTGTTTTGTTTGATTTTGTTTTTATTTTTGAAGAGTATTGTAGGAGTTTGCTATAATACTGAGATCCCAATATGAATGCAGGCCCCAGGGTAGGATTTTATTTTTAAAACAACAACTACTCTTTATGGAGGGCTTAATCTGTACTGAGTACTTTGTACATATTCACTCTTTCACACCTCCTAAAAACCAAATGTTTTCCCATTTTATAGATAAAGAGAGGCCCATAGGAAAGTTACTTCTTCATTGTCTTAATTGTCTTATGCGTTGATAAAGGTAGGTGTGTGTGCATGTGTGTGTGTGTGTGTGGGGGGGGGTGTTTGTATTGAGGACTGAACTCAGAAATCCTTTACCACTGAGCCACACCACATCTCTAGCCCTTTTTATTTTTTATTTTGAGACAGAGTCTCACTAAGTTGCTAGGGCTGGCCTCAAACTTGCTATCCTCCAGCTTCAACCTCCTGAATTGCTGGGGTTACAGGCTTGTAACCCAAGTTGCTCCAGGATAGTTAAAGGTTTTGGTTGTATTTGTAGGAAACATGCTATCTTCAGTGTTATTACCCAAAACATAAACCTTGTATTGAGGAGGCATTTTGTTCTGATTTATATGGTCTCTTGTGCTTTTAAGGCTAGCAAATAGAATAAATTATTGGGGTGAGGGAAAAAAAGCCTCTAAGAAACAATGATAATCTCTGTCCTCAAATAATCTATATGTTTCCCTCCACCACGATGGCAGAATTCTTAATGTTTTTACATTCCAAGCAATGGCTTCTTTTAATCCAAAAGAGGGTACTAGACAGACGATCTAATTCCTTTGAGGACAAGTGATTTTTCTTAAAATATATGTGGTTATGCCAATAAAGGGCCACCTCTGTGTGAGTGCCAGAAATGAGTCACAAGCCAAATGCCCAATTGGTCTTTGTAAACTTATGATTAGCTTTCAGCCCAACAGAGCCTGTGTTTGTCACTAGGATACTTGCTTTCCCAGCTACTGGTTAAAGCATCAGTGACATACTTCAAAGATTTTGGGAACAGTTTCTGTTCTTTTCGAAGAGCATTTGTTCTTTCAAAAACAAATGCTAGATTTGTTCATTTGCTCCAAAAAATGAAAGGAACATTTCTTTTGATTGTTTTCCAACCCTACCTCCGCATTTCAACAATGGAAAGCCATAAGATCCTTTCCTCCTGCTAGAGAATCTATGAGTAAGCTGAGTTACAGAATATGCCATTTCCAAACCTTGGGAACTCAGAGTATTACATAAAAGTAGGGAAGAATTTATTTAGCTGACAATTATCTGACAAAGGGCTGACACATTAAAGATCCATAGTCATCATTCATTCATTCATTCATTCATTCATTCCTTGAGCAAATTAAGCACCAACTATTGGCCAGGCAGTATTCTTATTGCTGAGATTCATTAATAAATACAACATACAAATGTTTCTGTCTTACTTACCTGACATTATAGTTGCGGAGGGGTCAGATATAATAAATTGCAAATAATATAGTTTGTTTGTTAGGTCGTCTTATGGGGAAGAAAATAAAACAACGGAAGGATAATGGGGTCCCAAGTGTGTATGTGTGCAAAGGCATAATATACTTGCTTGCCACAGGATCAGGAAATGGTTCACGGGAAGTGATATCTGAGCAAGTGACAGTGAACTACAAGGATGTATGCGAGAAAGCGTGTTCCAGATAAAAGGAACCATAGCACAAAGGCCCTGAGGTAGGAATGTGCCTGGCTTGTTCATGGGACATTGAGGAGACAGGAGTACCTGGGGAGAGGAATACAAGCCAAGGTCAGCGTAAGGGCATTGGCTTTGTATAAAGATAAGGAAAAAGTAAATAATATCCAGAATGAAAGAGCTGATAATTAGGAGATCATGAATAAAATTAAATACAAATTTAAATAAAATCCATATTGCAAAGTCATAATTTATTAGTAATGATCACATTGAAAGAAAAAAGTACACGTTTTTCAGGATCATTGTCTCAAAGGCATAGCTAAGATGATTACACTCTAAGTAGGAGGGGATTTGTAAGTAGATAATTTTACTGTGTGGAGAAGTAGGAAGTTTATGGAAGAGGGCTTTCTCATCCAAAAGAAATAGAAACTCTTCACATAATTCTACTCATTGAGTCCAATGATAGGTTTCATTTCCCTTCCTTTGGATCTTCATGGTTATTTATTTCAAGAATCTTCTATTAAAACACGAACACTGAATCAGAATGGGAGGGGGCAAGGAAGGGAGTGGGAAGTCACATCCAAAGCAGGCAGCAGTTAATTGCTTCCAAGAAGCCATGGACCAAGCTAATTGGCTTTATTCATTTGTTCTATTTGTTTATTTATTTACTTGCAGTACTGAGGAATGGACCCAGGGTGCTTTACCACTGAGCCACATCCCCAGCCCTTTTTATTTTGAGATAGGTTCTCACTATGTTGCTTAGGGTCTCACTAAGTTGCCCAGGCTGGTCTTGAACATTAGATTCTCTTGCCTCAGTCTCCTGAATGGATGGGATTACAGTGGATGGGATTACCATGGTTTGGGTTGCTGGGAAACATAATTTGGGTTCCTTGGAAAGAGGGAAAAGTTGGCATCAGGAGAGGGCAAGGTATAAGAAGCAAGCTTAAATTATGATGATTTCTATTCCTTTGGACAAAGGTCATAGCCAGTGAGCAAACCACACTGGCACTAAATTCCAAGAATATCTTTGTTTTAGATAGAATCAGCCACATAAAAGAGAAGAAGAATGCACAATGTTACTGTAATACCACCTTGTAGCAGGCAAGCTCTCCTGATATGTTATGTTGTTTGGCCTAGAATTTATTTTCTCCTTATGTAGCACCCATTTATTCTATATGATGAACATGAACATGGAATGAATATTTAGAAGCACAGGTGCAGTGTAACAACTCTGACAGCCTTTAGATTTATTAATCAGTGTGAATGGGCAGCAGGGTAATAGCTTTGACTTCCATATGAGACCTTATTTGTCATGTACACACAGCACATTGACCAGAACTCCCAAGGCCAAGTGCTTCTCTTATGAACTAATTAAGCATTCTGGTAGACACACTTCTTGCCCAGGCAAAGATGGAGTGCTGAACCACATGCACCCTGGAACTGGACTGCTTGGTGTAAATCTCTACTCTATTATTTATTAGCTTTGTGCCTATGGGCAATGTACATAACTTTGTACCTCCATTTCTTCATCTATAAAAATTAAGATAATAAGTTGCTGTGAGGATAATATGAGTAAAAAACATGTAAAGTGCTTAAAACATATCAAACACATGGTAAACTTCAATAAATGGTGACTGTTATTACAGTGCAATGAAATTTTTTAGAATTGGTATCAATGGGAATATACAATTCCACGGAAAGTATGTTACTACTTACATACAAATTTAATACTTCCCCAAAACTTCTGTTAACCTTTTTTTCTGTGTGGGTATTAAAAGAAGATGTTGATGAAGAAGAAAAATCCCTCCTATTAAAAAAAATACTGCTTAGGGAATATTTTGATTATTTTCGATTGTTGTTGTAACATTGTGTTAATTTTATCTTATTAAATATTGAAGAAGGGCCTTCACCATTGGGAAGAAATTAAAACACATTATATGAAATTAAACTAATTTATCTTTATAAAATATGCCATAAAGGATCTCAGATGCTATTTTTACAAAAAACATCTATTTTCTAAAAAAAGGTCATAACATCATACATATGCCAACAAAACAGAATAAGAAGACAAATGCATCATTAGGTAAGCTGAAAGCCTTAAAGAAAACACCTTGCCTCCATGCTGTGCTAAACTAAGGGCAACGTGAAATTCATAAGTCAAATGTACATGTCCAAAGAAGAAAGTTAAATGTCTACCCTTGTGGAGGCACATAGGCCAGGAGGAAACATCAATTAATAATAAAGAAACAAGGCAAAATTTGTATCAGATCTGGCATTAAAATCTGGAATTTCTTTGTTTTCTTGTCTAAGTTATTGTAAGATTGAAATTTAAATTATGGTGCTGATTTGGGAACAGTAAATGCTTTATGAGTCTTGGAAAAATATTATTATTAAATTCATATACTTTTGATCAAAATATAATCAACTCAGTAATAAAAAGCTTTTTAAAAAAAGAATATCTATCTCATTTTACATTTGGGAAATAGATTTTTACATATATTGAATGCATATTCCTATGGAATTAGAGTCCATTGAATCATAAATTCTCATTAGAATACTTTAAAAAATACAAAGGGAAATCGTAGAAGATTCTCTATGTTCTAGAAACAGAGATAAGGCATTCAGTTACAGGGCATAACTATACAATGCCAAGTAAAGAAAGGACAATTTTAATAAGAAAGTGAATTTAAACTGTCATAACTCTCTAATATCATCTGCAAAATTCTAGATAGTTTGAACTATTTGAAAGTAAAGCACTATATATCCTAACAAACACCTCTCATTCTTTTTATTGTGAAGGTAGTTAATGACAGATGATAAATAATTTCATCACAATTGCCAAAGTGCATTATATGTCCAGTCATATTCAGAACAATGTAAAAAAAATGAACCAGAACAATGCCAAGTAATATGTGGAAAACAAATGAGGAGCCCCTACCCCCATAGACGACATCTATAGAAATTATAATAAATACTGCAGTAGTTTTCCAGAAAGTAGGTTCTGTGTCCTGTATAGATCACCAAGATTACTTCTAGGACACAAGGGGATAATGGAGAGTTGCTACCGGGCACCTGGGAAGTTGTTCACACCAACAAAATTCAACAGAATGATTTGGAGAAGGCAGGATGCAGGTGTCATGGACCTGGCATGGACCCCCAGACCGCCTACTGTCCCATCCCACTCTAGGATAAATAAGAATGTCAATTCAGTTTGGGGGGTTATATTTTATTTTATATTTTTGCTTATCCGACGTACATGAAAAGTAGAAGCAAAATTAGATGACTTTCCTATTTTTGGAAAACATGATTCCTTTCCATTTGACTGGTTGAATAGAAGACAAATGGACACTGTTGTGAGCTTTGATTAACAAATACCTAGGGGCTCAAAATGAAAATTTTACTAATATTATTTATTTGGGCATTTAAAATTATGATTTGGTACACTAATTATGGTAGAATTTGTCCACAAGTGCACATGAATTCCCTCTACAGTCAATGCATTGCTTTAGGACAATATTTCTGAGTTTTGTGATTCATCTTTGCACATGCCCTAGGGTTAAAGTGCCTTTCATCTTAATAAATCTAAAAGAATTATTAAGATGGAAATGTTTCATAGAAATATTACCTCAATCATTTGGCATATGTCTAACTAATCACCCTTTCCAAATAGTGATCATAGGACAAAACCAAAACAAAACCCACAAAAAATAACAACAGAAACAATGCAGCTCTTTCCTCTGATGTTTTACTCAAATTTGTTTGCTAGTAATAATGACATATTGTCCCATGCGATTGCTTCAAAAAATGTTTCTAGTGACCTTTGGGAATGCTATGTACTGTGTCCCTCCATTTTTGCCCTTGGCAAAATTTTCTTTATTCAGATCACTCTCTGAGAAAATAATTTCAGTCTGAATTGTGTACATTCTAGGTCCTTTAGTTAATAACGGTTTTTGACCTTCTGGTTTATACATGGCTAGTTCTTCTCTTGGAGATGATGGATGGCATTAATTCTCTTTGCATGGGGTCTCCATGAAACCATTCTCTTCTTCATAAAAGTGAACCAATTTTTAGGACAAACTGGAGTGACCGGTCATCACTGCTGCCAACCCAGTATTCTGAGTTCCAGAAGGCAGAGATGTCTCAGCTAATATTGTATTCACAAAAGAACGGGATGAATTTCTGAGTGAATTTAAACAAAACAAGAAAGGGCAAGGAGCTCCCATTCTCCAGGGGTCAGTTGCTTGACTCCTGGCACTCCTCTGCTTTTGAGCTCTCAGTACAAATGTATTTACCCAAGTAAGAGTTACCTGTTTTCCTTAGGTCTTTTGGGTTCTTTCACCAGATTTTCCTAAAATTCAGATGTCAATTTAACTTTCTCAAAACAATACTAGGCACACATCACATTCACTCAAGAACTTATGGGTTCATAATTGAATATAAATCAAACTCAGTATGGCATCTTCACAATGAGACATATTTTAAATTCAACATATTTATAACAGAACTCTCTTCTTCTCACAAGCAGAATTCTTTTGCATTTTCTCTTCTGGTCAGGAGCAGCATCATCCTCCCCAGTCTCTATGCCAGGGTCAGGCCTTGCTCTTCCTCATCCTCATCCCCAATTGGCATACAGGTCCACCCAAATATGAGCTGCCTCTCTCACTGTAGCCCCTCAGCCAGGACCTTGGTTGAGCCTCTCCTGCTTCTTTCAATTATTTACTCTTTCTAATGAAGGTCTTCCTATGCCCTAAATATTGGATTGCTTATTAGAGTAAGTCAGCAACATTTCTGTGGCAAAATCATTTGGACAGAGTCAACAAGGTCATTATAATGTGATTATCTTAAATATAATTTCTCGCTGAATTTGGAATTGATCTCCAGAAGAAAAACCTTAGAATTCCAAGTTTTCCTTTCAGGAGAATGAAAATGTCTATCACTTTGCCCTCCGGCTGCCCTATATCATCAATGACCATGAGATAACTCAAAGTGAAAAGATGGCAGCAAGTTTTCCTTAGGAGTAACTTCTGCTTTAGTAGGTAATGAGAATTCTATTCAATTCAACAAATATTTACAAAGCATGAACTATGTGCGCAGGATGGTTTAAGGGATTCTCTAAAATGTATTTATTTTTACTACTACTCTTTGTCAAGGAAGTTTTTCAAGTGCTTTCAAAACATAAAACAAATTGAAAATCAATTTGAAGACTGTTGGATTAAGGCTAATCTGTAGTTGTATTCTGTATAAGAGGGAAATGTTACATAAAGAAGAAATATTTTACAGGATACTTGGAACTTAGATACATTTTCCAGGTCATTTGAATCATGTAAATATGGTAGTTTTGTCTAGTTATATTTGTCAAATTCCTTCTCTGTTTTGTGATCCCCCTTCCCCCAGGGAACAAAGCCATTTAGCAAACTACATCTTTTCTGTGCTTTTTGACTAAATACATAAATAGAAACTTGGAGAAATAATTTTCCCCGTGCTTCTCCATGCTGGATTGTTCTTTGCCTACCATTCTCTCCTTTCATAACTTGTTCCTATGGCCTTTCCTTCACCAGGCTAACAGCTTCTGTCAGCAAGCTTTTATTCAGTACAGTATCAAAAGCTTTACAGAAAAATGGATTAATCATGTTCACTGCTTCTCTTTGTTTGCCCCATCAATTCTTGTGGAATTCAAGCAAACCAAGAAAATGCATGTCTAATCACAAATGTGAACTCCCTCTTATACAGTTATTTTGGTGCATTCTCTTTTAAATATACCACATAATTAAAGATTCTCTGAAAACTAATAAGTTTCAAATGAGATTAGTTTTACTAAATGTCTTCTATATCAACTGTTATCACAACGATTTAAACGTTATTTGTATCTTGAACTCCAAAAGAAAACAGTGTAAATGCCACAGAAATACTTATACATTTTCTATTTCCACAGATAATCCACATAATAATATGACACGCTATTAAGCATTTTAAAGTAATAGCAAATTTGGGTTAACTATTATTAATCAATTTAAAATGTCATACATTCTATGAACTTTCAAAGTAGACTTTTGAATGGTCTTGTCATTGATGTTTCTAAATGGACTGTATTGAAATCTTAGTCATCAAAATATCAAAATACCATTCTTCACTATTAATTTCATGCCAAGATTTAAACAAGATAAATATTGGCAACTTTACCACTTCTTAGTATAAATGTTTCATACAGCAATTTTCTATTACATAGAAGCTCCCTCTTATTCAGAATGAACTTATTTGTATTGCTTCCCTCATTGGGAATAGTGCTCATGATTTCCTGTTTTAAAATACTATATAGCTGGGGTCTCAAAGTCACAATGGGCAGTGTCATCACCCCAGGGCCATCACTGGGCCATCCTCTATACTGATCTCTCTCATGCCATTTTAGAACATGGTAGTCATGGTAGTCTTCTTCGTTAAGAATTAAAGGATGAGAAAGTTTTTAAAGTAGCAGCAGGATTTTAATGTCTCAAGTAACAAGTGAAAGATACCAAGCAAATTTTTAAAACTCTCATTCATCTTTTTCAAAACATTAGCTGAGCAGAAGCACATCGAGATGAGCCCTCTTGGAAATATGCTATGAAAAAAATGTGTGGTTCTAATGGGGTTCAAAATACAGCAAGAGAAGTCACAACCCTGAATGAAGCAGATTGGAAATGGAATTACCCTGGCTGAGCTAATGAGATCCCTGCTTCAGGGAGTAGTGACAGAGTATCTAGCTGAGACACCAAGTTCACCAAGTGTCTAATGGGCCACCCATTAGCATATCGCTTTCTGTATTATTCAAGTGCAAACTGCACTAAGTTTTCTTTCTACAAAAACTTTGATCATTTGTAGGGAAATTGATAGAACCAGAAATCATTGTGTTAAGTAAAATAAGCCAAACTTAGAAAAAGAAGTGTTGCATATTTTCTTTTGTATTTGGAATTTTATTTTTTAAAATGATATGAAAGTAAGAGAAGGGAATTTTTAGGTAAGGGAAAGAAGGGAGGGACTAGGTAACACAGGGAAGCTTGGTAAGAGAGGGTAGTACTGAGGGAGAACCCAATCAAAGCACGTTATGCTCATGTATGAAAATGTCACAATGAAGCCCATTAGTCTATATAATCAATATGCGCTAATAAAGTTTAAAAAGAGAAAGTAAAAAAAAAAAAAACTTTGAAAAGAACACAAATGAAATTCAGGACAGAATTATCTAGAGGACCAGTGAGTGCCACCATGCATTTATGTTTGTTAGGAGAGCATTTTTTTCTGTGAACGTCATAGTTTATAGAATCCCTAATAGATTATAGTGCAGAATACTTTGGTGAAAGAAGATTATTTCTGTAAAAAAATCTGCTATACCTTTGGTGATATTTATAAATGCACTGGTGTGAAATAAATACATAGAAGACCATGTGCAAATGGGCCCATGTGAGTGAAGCAGCAGCCGGTGAGGAGGCACAACCGACACACCTCAGCTGCAGTGGCAGCTTAAGGAGGCATCCTAGGAACACATTAATCAACACATTCAAGGAATGCATTAATCAACACTGGCTTCCTTGTCAGCTGGCATGCCCCATTGTTTAACTGTAGCATGCTAAATAACACAGAGCAGCAATCTGAATGTGAATTTCCACCATGCTGCAAAAAACAAAACCCTTTTCAATACTGGTTCCATGCACCATATCCTACTCGACTGTTTGAATAGAAATCATTCTCTCCAGTGTTCCTAGTAGTTTATGGACTTGCTTGCCACAACAGTCAGCTTGAAACAAAGAATCTTTACAGACCAGCTAAGTTTGACAAAAGCTGTAGAAATGCCTTCTGCAGATATGAAAACTTGAAACTGTCCAAGAGATTTTTTTTCTTTTCCTTACAAAATGAGTGCTTTCGTGAAAGGCAAAACAAAACAAAACAAAGCAAAACAAAAAAACAAAAAAACCAAAGCATCTATTTGTGTATGCAGTCAGTTGTGACAGCAACATACTGCATTATCAGCAGGGGCCTGAGCCTGGCCTCCTGCTCCACACTGGGCTTCATTTTCCTCCTGGGTAGTTCCCTAGATAACCCTCCTGTCAGGATTCAACTTGCTCCAAAAGCAGCCAGGGATGAAATGTCCAGATGCTGGAAGGAACAAATCTGACAACCCGCCCCCGGAACCTAGGCACATGCCTACCTTTGTGTACAAAGAGTACATGGACCTGAGGACAGAAGGCTCTCCAGCATTCCTGCTATGGGTCTCACTTCAGAGCAACCAGACTTGGAGGATCCCCCTCAGGAGGTTATGGTGCACAATTATTAAAGTTCAATAAATAATGATTTTGGTGATGAGAATGCTGTGAATAAAGATCACAATTCTGAATGAACAAGGGATGTCATTTATTATTATCATTTGGAATAAAGTTCCTCTTACTGGAAAAATTATTTCAGTGTAGGTTATACTTTCTGGGAACAAGGGTTTCAAGGGCAGTGACTCCCCTCTCTGGTAACGTTGTTCTGGGAATTTCAATGAGTCTCAAAATTAAAGTCCATGTCCCATTGATCTAGCTTTCTCTCATCGCCTGTTCTAATTCTGGTGACCCTAGAAAAAAATCAAAAACTACACTCCAGAAGTGCAGCAGGGAAACAAATCTGATCTAGTAAGCATCTGCAAAGGGCTCTTGGTGAAGGTCACTGCATCAGCCCAGTGGTGTACAAATACTAAGTTGCTACACATTTCCTGTACTGGAGTGACTCAGGCAATTTTCTCCTCCCAGTTTCAAAGCAGACATTTCTCCTCTTTCGACTGCAATGGGAAGAGGGGGAGGCATACATGAGAGTTTCAAGATTCCTTACTGACTACTAGCACTAATTGTTGCTGCCACAGAAATATTAGGCCACCTTTCTCGTCATTCTTACCATTACATCACCCACCTGATTATCTCCCAAGAGAATGTCAATGTCTTTCTTGAGACATCTTCCAGCTGCTCTCTCTCAGCCCTCAGAAACAACTAGCAAACTGAGCAGCCAGGAGTAGTGGGGAGGGGGAGAGAAAATGGTCCAGAGAAAAATGGTGTGTCCCAAAAGAATAATGGACAGGATGCAAGGGGCAGAAAGGACTTAATTGATAAAGGCTTCTCAGTCAAGGATGCTGTAATAACTCAGAAGCAAGTATCAGGAAACATATTATAATTCACCCTCCCTACAGAAGCACTGTGCATGAGATTTAATATGCTTCCATCCAACCCCAGACTCAGGGTGTTGCTCAGACTCCACACAGAGAAGACACGCTGGGCACTACCCAGGATGGAAGACAGAATGTTCTTGCACTGTCATTGAGCTTCCAGGAATGCTGCACTTGGGTGGTGAGTACTCATGAAGAAGTTTGCCACAATTACCATAAAGAGGTTGTGTAAGGGTGCTAGTATTTCAAGAGGCTTAGCTGAAATCCAGAGCTTGCCCTCATGATATGTCAGAGTAAAGAGGAAGTTACCAAGTATAAGAAAAGATGTTCTGATTTTCTAGATGATTAAATATTAAGTCAAACTCAACTGGTATAAAGTAATGAAGAGTTGGATTGATTGATTGATTGATTGATTGATTTATACCAGGGATGTTTAACTGTTGAGCTACATCCCCAGCCCTTTTTATATTTTATTTTCAAAAAGGGTCTTGCTAAGTTGCTCAGGGCCTCACTAAATTGCTAAGGCAGGCTTTGAACTTGAGATCCTCTTTCCTCAGCCTCCCAAGCCACTGGGATTACAGGTGTACACCACCATGCCCAGCAGAAGTGAATATCTTTTATTTAGATTTAGAACCCTCTTGGTTTTTACAAATTCTACACTCTCCAAGAAAATGGAGCATGAGCATTTCATCTCTAGTTTTGTGGGGTGAATATTCTTTTGTAATCACTGTGTATCTTCTGGAATTAAAGGTGTACACCAAGCCACTGGGATTATAGGTGTACACCACCAAGCCCAGCAGAAGTGAATATCTTTTACTTAGATTTAGAACCCTCTTGGTTTTTACAAATTCTACACTCCCCAGGGAAATGGATGCATGAGCATTTCATCTCTAGTTTTGTGGGGTGAATATTCTTTTGTGATCACTGTGTGTCTTCTGGATTTGACTAGCATCTAATAACATGAGATAAAAGTGATCCTATAAGACAAAATTCTGATAGGACACTTTACTGCTAATAGCATTAAAATTATACTCCTCTTTAGACTTCTTAAAATATTGGCTTACATTTGCAAATCAACTTAATTATAAGATAAAGTTTTTCTATTCCTATTAGTTTTATTATCTATTCAGAATATAATTACTATTCTCCTAAGATGTATGAATAACTTTAAAAACTTAGTCTTGTAAGTTCCAGGAAAGAACAATTCTGAAGTCATCAGCCAAACATAATCAGTAAATAATTCCAATAACCTATCAGATTTTTCTTTATACACAGCTTGCCAAATAGGAACATGTTTTGGGTATTGCAAGGGCATTATTCTTCTTCAGATTCATTATAGTTATTACCACTACCAAACTTACACTAATGTAGCCGGAGCAGAAAACCAGTTATATGGGTTATTTTGAGAGTTTCCCTGTGCCTCACTCTGGTTGATGATTAAATGTCCATCATTAGCAGTCCTGCATTAGCTCAAGGTTTTCAAACTAGATAGAAGGCAGATTTTCCATAGAGAGAACTTATACATGAGGGTTAATGACAAAGGTCATCACAGTTTTTATATACAACACTGGACACATAGAGATGGCACTTCCCAAAGAAGGATGTGGGATGGGTGTGGAAACCACACCCACATACCACAGCCCTCAATTCTGGCTGCTCACATCTTTTGAAAACCACATCACACCATTGATCATGGGAAAGACAGCTGAAAACTCCAAGTAGCAACAAAACAAAAACAAAAACCAACTTTCTTATTCTAATGTCAGAGATCAATTCCTGAATAGTCTGGGGATGATCTAACACAATTATGCCTTGGGAAATTTCAGTGAGCCTTGGTGAAACTAGGAAAGGAAATGGAAAAGACATTCATTCAGTATGTGATTTTGGCAATACCAAACCATTCACAAGGATAACATGAGATATTTTAGAGGTTCTAATTGAGCCTGCTAAAAGTTCACATTAGTCACTTAATCAAAAAAATTACCAAGAGGTAGGTACTGAAAAAGTTGAAGATAAGCTTTTTCACTTGCTCTTCTGGAAGACAGAGATTTTTAAAATCAAATACCTTTCATGCAATGAAAGAAAAAGAAAATACTGACTGCATTCAGCCAAGAAATTCCCTTAGAACCACCTGAGAGAGGGTGCACCCTCTGGTGGGCTCTTCCTTGCCACCTTAGAGTACTTCTCCCCTGGAGTCCCTTTGCGTGCCTTGTCTTCCTGTATCTTCCCTCTCACTAGAAACCACCGTTCACAGACAAGCTCCTGCCCCTTTCGTCTGCCTACCTCTCACAGGTGTTATACCACGTTATCTCCAGAAGGGCTTGCCATAACTCACTACCGATATCACTATTTGATTGTCAAGCCACTTTACTCAACATCACTAATACTAATTCTTAATTTCTAACAATTGCAATTTGGTATTTATTCCATATCCCTGTTAAAGTGGAGAGAGTTTGCGATTACTTTAACCTCACAGATGCTCTTTATTCTATGAAATATAGACACTTTTAACAGGGAGGGCTACATCAGAACCTTGTAAAATAAGTCATTACGCATTAACTAAGAAAGCCTTTGTTACAAATAAAAAGTGCCATTTGGATCAGGCAGAGGGGAGTGAAGGGAGGGGAAGGGGTTTGGGGGTAGGAATGATAGTAGAATGAATTGGACGTTATTACCCTATGTGCATATATGACTACACGACAGGTGTGATTCCACATCATGTACAACCAGAGGAATGAGAAGTTATATTCCATTTATGTATAACATGTCAAAATGCATTCTACTGTCATGTATAACTGATTAGAATAGATGGAAAATAAAATTTAAAAATAGTACAAAATAGTGCCTTTTAAACAACATTAAGCCTTTTCGGTATTGGTTATAATTATCTAACTCATGAATTTTCTTGTCTTTGCCAATTTTCATTTTTCAAGGATTTTTAAGCAGAAAAAAATGGTGTGCTGTTTGATTTACAAAGCAATATACATATCCAGGCTACCAATTTGGAGATTTCTGATGGTATTTTGAAACACCATAAGAAGTAGTTAGTCATACCAAATCAGTTTCAATTCGACACAACAGAAGTGAATTCAGCTGGGGCATGAATCATTTCCTCTAAGCAACGAAACGACTTCTCAATGGATCAATTTAAGAATTCTCAAGAACAAGGGACAACAGGCTGCAAGGATTTTGCTACCTCAAAATCTTGCATTCAACCTCATCTTTTCTTATTAAAATCCATGAGAGTTTATTTGTTAAATGAAGCCTGTGAAGTGCAGAACTGGCTGAACAATCAAGCTCTCATCAGGCCTTAAGAAAGCCATTGTTGGTTGAGATATAGTTCTCTGAACTGTGGTCCAGATCTGCAGTGAAGATATTTTTCACCAAGTTCAACCCTGTAATAGAGGGCCTTTCAGAGGGCACCACAGACCCTGCAGGGCCTGTTCTAGAGCTGATCATTTCAGTAACTTAAATGACAATGAGGTAGGCAGTGTGAGTGGGTGAGAAAGTGATTTCCCAAGCAAAAAACCCATTTTGAAGTAATATTTAAACTTTCAAAAATGACCTTTTATTATTTGGACTTCACTTTGAGATAAGAAAAAAAATCACATATGGATGGTCTATTCTCAGGTTTTTGATATATGATCAAATTCAAAAGAAAATTCTTTTCTTATTAATGATGCTTAATTTTCAATCTTTAGTTCCTTCAGAAACATTTTTTTTCTATTAGCAGTGCTTTTACTCTGCTATCTTCTGTGTTTTATGATCCATGATTTAGCCAAACAAAAAAACAAAATAAAAAAAGGATTTGAAAGGCTGGTTTTCTTCACTCTGTATTTGATCCATTCTCTTTGACAAGTAGTATGATAAATGTTTTTGTATCTATATTCCTATTCTCTGTCTTTTATCACACTCTGTATTCAAAAGTATTAAGTGTGGCAATAACATTACACAATGACATCATTTTGTGATATCAGTCCCTTCTTTAACTACTATTTTAAACATTTTAAAAAGAAAAAGACCCTACCTTTGAAGAAGGTCTTATAATCTGAAGAAGCCGTCCTTCCTTTTAATTCTTTAAATCAAAGGTCGTCTTGGCATTGCTCTGTGGACTGAAGAGCGGGAGAAATGTTAACAAGACATTGGTGGTCATCAATCACAGCAGATTGTCAATACATGAACTCCAATTCACTCCCTGATGGGAAACACAATTACAGAGAGAGCCCTGAAAGGAGAGACACATTATGAATACATTTGCCAAAACATCTCTCTGTTGGCTTCAATCAAAAGAGACAGCAGAGAGGTGGCTGGAAATCTGGGGGACATCCCATTAATGGATTCTAGACTGAAGAGTCCTGTCTGGTGTTTATGTTCAGTTTAGGTAATAGAGAGTTGTTTGGTAATGTAAACACTCCGTTGCTGTGGATTTATTACATTTTTCATTTAGTAACACAGAAATTCTTTTGACTATGTTTGAAAGGCCTTAAGTTGTCAGTGAAGGTCATAAAGAGAAGATGGGAACAGCAAGATCTGAGGAGAAAGTTCCATGGGCCTCTGATGAAGGCTTAGAGTTCAGAACCCAGCAACCTCCAACTCTCCTCTCCTCGGCCTCAATGTTTCCTTTGCAAATATCCAGCTAAGAATTAGCAAGAAAAGACACTGTGGCTGGGAAGTGGAACAATCACAGCTCAGCACACTATGCTTCAATTTTTAAACAGCCAATTCAATAACACCCAAGGTTTTCTAAGGGAGGATTTGTATCTTTTTGGACTTCGGATTTTTGAAAACAGAAGTCACACTATCAACCTCTGAAAACATCCTTCAGAGAGGAGAAACAAGTGTCAATTCAGGAACTCTGGGCTGCACTCAAATGTTAGGAGTACTATGAATTGCGAAATTATTCCAGGAATAAAATAAAAAGGCATGTAATAACTTCAGCTGTTTTAGTTTATGCATGTGCTACAAAATATTTTCTGTCTGAAATTGCAAAAAAACCACTTTACTATAATTACACATATAAATATCCTCTATAGATTTTCATTGTATCTAATGTCATGGTATTTTATCAGAACAAAGTAAATATCAGCATTTTGGAAGTTAGTGATTCTTCCTTAGAATAGAAACAATTTTACAGTAACAAAGGCTTTCTTGTCGTATGGTTCCTAGTTATTAAAAACAAAAACAACAACAACAGAAAACCTCTAGAAGCTTGTAAGAGCAAGGCTCCAAGAATTTGAAGCTATGTCTGCAATAGCAATTCAATTCAATGAACTTATTTGAGCATTTAACATTATCTGTCAATACAATGGATAAATATAAATAAGTAAAAAAGAATATAAATGAGACATGCTTCCTACCATTAGGAATCTCGGTTCACATGTTGATCAGGAAAAATAGCCAGAAATCATACCAACCATCACACAATGCAATAGTAACAGAAAACTGCAAAACCACAGAAGAAGGAACAACTAATTCTACAAGCTGTCCCCAGGGACGGCTTTCAACAGGAAGTACCAATTGAGTCAAACCTCAAAGGTGAGCAGGAGAGTATTCTGGAAGATAGAAGGTAGGTGCAAAGGAAATGAGTGGCCTGCCCACTAATAGGGAAGTGAAGCTACAGGTAGTGGGGGAAGATGGCAAGAGAGGAGGTTAAGAGATCATTTGCAAACAGAATGCAAAGATCATTGAGCACCAACCAATTTAGGAGCCTGCAATTTAACTTGAGAACAGTGTAGAGCCACTGGAGGTTTTAGGCAAGTGGAAATAAAATTTGTCAGTAGTATGGGTGACAAGAGGCTAGAGGTTAGTAACAGTGACTGTTTGGGAGGAGTTCCAACAAGGGTAACCCTGCCTCCCTCCCAGCCCACCCCCAGCTAGTTCATATTTGACTCCTTCTTGGGATGTAACAGGATACACAGATGGAAATAATTTAAGGTTAAGAATACTGATTGGGTCATGATATCTGATATGGGTGCACATAGTTTTATTTTATTAATGGAATAATTTGGTGATCTTTATTTAACTATGCAAGTGCACCTTTACAGATGGGATCTTGTTAGGTCAGCATGGGATGTGGTCTTGTTCCCTCTCCTGCACCATCTCACCACTCATTGCATCTTTCCACCATCTCTCTCCCTGGGGCAGAGTGGGGGGCTCTGTGTTCCTGCCCTGCCCAGTCCTTCAGGCAGGTGGGTTGGCCTGGTGCAGTACTTGATGCTAGGGAAAGCCCTCCGTCCGGGTTGTCTTTCTCTGTAACTGGATATGTGCTGTGGATCAGTCTTCCCACTTACATGGCAGTGTTAATGTCTGACACTGGTTTGGAGTTCACAGAATCAGACCCTACCAGATGGAGAATTTTGCTTACAGGCCACTCAAGCCACCCTCTCTTAGAGCCTCTCACCTCTTCCAGCCTAGTTGAGTAGAGCTCTGCCTCAACTAATAACACATTTTACCTGGCCTTGCTTTGTCACTGTCCCTTTGAAGACCTCAAGGATAGAGGATAATGTAAGGAACCTTGGGTCCTCTGGCTAAAAGGTACCATCGTCCTCCATCCCCAAGTAATTGTGTCAAGTAAGGTAAAGATATGACTTAAGAAGAAGCTTGGGGCTGGGTTGTGGCTCAGTCACAGAGTGCTTGCCTCGCACATATGAGGCACTGGGTTCGATCCTCAGCACCATGTAAAAATAAATAAACAAAGTAAAGATATTGTGTCCATCTATAACTAAAAAATTTTCTTAAAAAGTCAGTTTGTTCCTTCCTTCTTGGTCTCTTCTAAACCAAATTTCTGTAATGGTAAAAATCAACCGAAACTTAAGACAGTACTCTTGTGTGCTGGACCATGCCCTTTGGGGGGAATCTTCACCCCAACTGCTTGGCATCCTGAATCATATTTGAAACACCTATACTACATTGCTATGGAGTTACTGCTAAAATCCAAATCACAACTAGAGACTTTAGCTAAATACTGGGGACTTAATCAATTAAAGATGTATCAATAAAATAAAGTATTTTTCCTGGAGAGTAAAGAACATTTAATGAAATACTATAGTGATCTAGATTCTGTATACATACTATAGAAAGTTCATTATTTTACACCAATTCTATGAGAAATATCATTATCTCTTTGATATACAGGCAGAAACTAAAGCACAGAGAAGTTACATAAATGACTCTAAGTCAAAGAGTTAGAAAATAATACAGCTGGAATGCAAAACTTCTGTCTGATTACAAAGACTGCTTTTTCTACTTCATCCTGTGGTACTTGAAGATAGACTTGGGCAGGACCATCAAGGTTTAAAGAAAAGGGCAGGAGTGGGCTGGGGTTGTAGCTCAGTGGTAGAGCCGATGCTTGCCTATCATGTTTGAGGCACTGGGTTTGATTCTCAACACCACATATAAAAAATAAAATAAAATAAAGGTCCATCAACAACTAGGAGGAAGAGAAGAAGAAGAAGAGGAGGAAGAGGAGGAGGGGGAGGAGGGCCAGACAGAGGTAGAAAATACCAGAAATAAGAAGGTCAGGAAGAGAGAAGTGTGGACCGAGAGTCAAAACACTGCCGTAAGAATACAAATGGCACAATCTCTGTAACTGTCAGTGGGCAGCTGGGGTTCCTAGTTCTACCACCTCCAGTGGGCTTGGTTGAAAGCCTCACTGACTCCTACTGGACTATCACATCTGGGCTTCCCAGCCAAATCTACTTCTTTTGTTAATAGTATTTCACAAAGGGGGTAGGTATGGGAATACTATAAGGTAGGGTGTGGAAGAAGATGCTTTTGAACTTAGATTTTAAAAGGAAGTCAAATGAATGTGGTTCTCTTGATAAGTGCTAATAGTTTTTCTTTTTTTAAAAAAACATAATTCAACTCAGCAAAATGCTCTGAAAAGAGCAGATAAATAATTTTGCCTGGGTATAGTCCATGGCATCATGTGGGAAAATTATTTCAGTTATTTGGTCATGTGTATTGCTGATAGAGTGCTGCCACATTTTCAACCTTCCTGTGGCAATTTGAACCCTCAAGCAAAGACACCAAGAAAAAAGACATATTAATTGTATTACTATGTCAGCAATTATGCCAAACATTTCTTGGAAATGAATTTTCGTCATCGTCATTACTCTTGCTCTGACAACTGTGTCCATGGGCTTTCATCACTCTGAAATGCATTAGGTCAAGAGAATGGGGTAATGCATCATTGCTAAGGATTATTTTTCCAATAACCAAGTAATGATTTAATTTTTTTACCAAAATACAATCAACTTATCCTATTAAATAAAACCAGTCCAAAGTCTAAAGGTCAAGAAGAAATTTGATGTATTTGAAAAGTAGCCTTCAGAAAAGAGGAATGGCATTTAGGTGACAAATATAAAAAACCCAAAGGCCACTGCACACATAATAAAACAATTACAATAAAAGTAATCCGATGGTATATAAGTAGAACATGAAGAATTCAATAATTTAGAAAAGTGAAAACTTGCCTTAGCTGCTCCTAGGAAAGTAAAATAATGAACTTTCTGACTGCCCCAAAGTAAGCCCCAAAGTAAATTGCTGTTGATTGGCATATAATTGTTGTAGGATTTTTTGTTTTGCTTTGATTTAAAGTAAGAATCTATAACATTCAATACAACTGTAAATGTATTATTGGAAACATTATTAGGTAAAAAGTATCATCAAGCAAGATATACTTATAACCTCATTTGGTTCATACTTTATGGCACAAGTGTGAAGATATTAAAAATGTGAGACTGATTCCTTAAAACTGGCCCCCTTAAAAATATGGCTAATGAAGATGACATTGATATATCAAGCACTTGACCCCTCAAAGCCAATTCTGTCCTCAGTTGTGACAATTGTTTCCTGTTTACAATCTATAAGATAAATTATAGCTGAGAAATACTTTTTGGAGCATCAGTTGAAAACTGTATGTAACAATATATGTGTATACCTGCACTATTATGGATTTATGTAGCATGCAAAATTATCTTGTTTTTTTATCACTATTAAATGATAGTGATTTGCAACATTAGTTTTAATATTTGCCCATAACAAAACCTGAGTAGTAGCAAAATCATAGACTAACTCCCAGACTATTATTTTTTTCTTAACTTCCTGATTTTGACATGTTCCTTGGATTGAATTTGGGGTCTATTCATACTTATTAACTGGAATGAAAAGGATAAATAAACAACCTTATTAAAATTGGGCATTTGTCTTTGGTTTCTCTAGGGCATGCCTGTCTTGCAGCAGCCTAATTCCATTTGGTGTGGCAGAAAGCCAAAATAATCTTGAAATTCAGTTCTCTCCATCAGAGCAGCCCATGAAACAAAATGCATTTCAAAAGGCAAGAGTGTGGTCTGAAATAAAGCAGGTTCTCCAACTAGCAGCTCAACCAGACAGCACACAGAAACCCCCCTACTCCAAAATGGCAGGCCCTGACTTCCCTTGCAAGACAAGTAGACATGTTGGGGCTTGGGACAACTCCATGTTACATGCCTTTTAAAAGTCAGGGTGGGAGCAAAGGATCCATCCTCATAGGAACTTGCTGGTAAACTTATGTGTGTTGTGCTATGCCTTTCAGGAAAAGGAACCCGGTGATCCCTTGATAAACAAAATGAACCAGAGTGAAAACCGACCATGCACAGGAGCTTTAGATTGTCTCATGTGACACTATCACTTGCTACCTTGCAAGCTGAGTCAAACATCAGGTTCTGACCAAGCCACTATGGGTGCACTGGCAATGGTATTATCAGATACATTCTTGTAACATTTCATGGTGCATTAACATTTCATGGTGTGAGATACATTCCAGGATTTCATAGGAGGAATCACTATAAATAGAAACCTGGAAGTTCAGTGTATAGTCATAGTGATCTGTATACTAGAGTCATGCCCCTTTGTGTAATGCACAGTGGCTAGGGGGAGAGGCTCTTTCCACATCTCTTTGCATCTGGGTGAGACTGAGATGTAAGAGGGCTAATATGTATAACTTCTTTGCCCAGAGGTTAAAGAAGCAAATATCTTTCCTGCCACCTCTTATGTTGCCAATTCTGTCTGGATATCAATACCAGTGCCAGTGTGGGTTTCTGGAGGGTGAAGAGTAGAAATTGTTCCCTCCACACTTATGGTCTCCATCACCCAAAATGAACACTTCCATGAGCTGGGAAGGACTCTAATTGTATGGCATTTCCACAGTTTTGGGTTTTGTTATAAAAGCCAGCTCTGCCCTATGTAATAAAGTCCACACAGTCTAACATAATGTAACATGAAATAGTTCTCACTGGTCCTTCATCTGAGTCTATAATCTAAGAAGAACAAATTTCATTTAAAAATATTAGTATATTCAAGACAACAGAACAAAAATGATTAAGTGATATTAAATAAGTTCTCTGAAGCAATTAGGGTAACAGTGTTTTCTTAGAGAAGAAAAACCTTAAAGGAGGCTAGTTAAAGTATCAATGAGTATATGAAAGGTCTTAAAGATTTTATGTAGCTAATAGTGAGACACTATTTTTCAATTTCACTAAACATAACACAAACCAATAAAGAAGGTTTTCATGATGGCATATAAAATAACACTGTATCTAACAAACAGGGGAAGATTGAAAATCAAGTTTTTTAAAGCATTTGATTCAGCAGATACAGGAGAGAATCTGTAAATCCGCTCTTGTAATAGGCAACCCTAGCAGGGTCTGGTGTAGGTGGTCACGGGGCACACAGGGAGCAGATGTGAGAAGAACGTCTTTAGGATAATGATGGCTCACCAGTGAAATGTGCACATTGTGAGATTATCAAATTTCCTTCCCAGAAGAAAGTAAAGCTAGGGAAATTTCTCATTCACAGGCAGAAAACACACACTATCAACAAATGTCCTACAGCTCTGGGAATCTAGATAAGTAAGACATGATCTCAATCCTTAAGCATCCACAATCTCTCTCTGTGTGGAGCACGTGTGTTTGTGTAGACAAGGTGGTGATGAGGAGACAGAGGAAACAGGTGACCTCTGGGTTTGAACTAGAGATGAGACCTCATTCCTGGTTCAGTAAATAGACCTCACTGTGGCCCCCAGTGATGCCCTCTCTGGCCCTCATCCTTCCAGAAACACAATCTCCAGATGATGCAACCAACTAACCAAGATATAGGTTGACAAGAAGTAAGTCAAGGTACCAAACTCTATTCAAGAAGCAGAAGAAGTTTATGTTTACATATTTAACATGTCAGACTTCCATGTAAAGTATCTGAGAAGAAAAGACTAAAGCTAACAAAAGAAGTTTTATAAAGCCACAGCTATATAAGAAGTTATTGTTTAATGGGTACAGATTTTAATCTGGAATGAGGGAAAAGTCCTAGAAAGTGCTAGAGCTATAGTGATACTTACGTAACAATATGAATGTACTTAATGCCATTGACCCGTACCCTTAAAAATGGTTAACATGGTAAATTTCATGTTATATATATTTTATCACAATAAAAAATGTCTATAGACTTCTAACTCTGTAAATTCCTGGAAATACTGTGATATTTGCAGGAAAAATTTTAATCTATACTCTATGCTCCTGCATTAATACTTTCTGTGTCCTTGAAAAGACAGGAAGACATTAATTAATTAATTAATTTAGTTTTAGTACCAGGGATTGGACCTGGGGCACTTAACCACTGAGCCACATCCCCAACCCTTTTTATTTTTTATTATGAGGCAGGTTCTTACTAAGTTGCTCAGGGCCTCACTAGGTTGCTGAGGCTGGCCTTGAACTTGGCAATATTCCTGCCTCAGCCTCCCGAGTTGCTGGGATTACAGGCATGTGCCACCCTGCCTAGGAAGACATTAATTTATTGAACAAATATTTTATGAACAATTAGTATGGCCCAGGCACTGTTCTAGGGATTAAGGATTCAGAACAGAACAGAAAAACACTCCTGTTTTCATACAGCATTTGCTTATTCATCCCTTCAAACACACAGTATTATTAAATGTCTGTCATTTGTCAAACTCCATGCTGGATACCAGAATGACAATGGTTAAAAAGCAATAAAAGCATCAACAAACCAGACCTTCCCTGCCCTCCAAATACTTCCAGTCGACAGCAAGAGACAGATACCCAAATCATCACAGAAATGGAACTGAAATATCAACTTTGAAAAGGCAGAGGTCTACAGGGTCTCTAGAGTGTAGTGATGGGAACTGCCTTAGCCAAGGAGGTCAGTCCCTCCTAAGGAAAAGACGGCTGATCTGAGACCTCTCAAGCTAGAGGGTAATGTGGCCCAAGCAAGGGAGGGGAAGAAGCAGCCTGATCCCTGTAGACCTCTCTGCATTTATCTTAAGAGCCATGGGAATCCATCAACGTTTTTTTTTTTTCCTTTTTTTTTTTGGTACCAGGGATTGAACTCAGGAATACTCAACCACTGAGCCTCATCTCCAGCCCTATTTTGTGTTTTATGTAAAGACAGGGTCTCACTGAATTGCTTAGTGCCTCACCATTTAGTGAGGCTGTCTTTGAACTCACTGACTCTCCTGTCTCAGCCTCCCAAAGTGCTGGGATTCAGGCCTGAGCCACTGCCCCTGGCTCCATCAACGTATTTTAAGAGGACTGAAGGTAGGGAAAAAAAATGATTTGATCTGGAAGAACACTCATTTTGCTGCTCTGATAATTTAAAAACCACCAACTGAAAGTGAAAGCAAGAACTACACAATTAAAAGAAAAATAGATGAAGCACTTTGAAGCTTTCAGATGAAAGGCAGAATTTAACATATCAAAGAATTATAATCAGATAAAATTTAAAAACAACCCTCTAGTTCTTAATTCTTCAGTGTTGATCAAAATATAGCCTCTTAAGATCCTATTGTATAATCTACTAATGAAACTGGATTTGATTAAACACGTGTCACCTGAATTTGCAAGCCTGGGAAATTAAATTGCAGCTGTTTTTTAAAACAAGATGTAACAGTGGAAGTATTTCACAAAACAGGATTACTTAGGCATCTTTGTTGATACAGAATGGGGCAAGGGGAAATTTAACTAATTATTATACTAACTGGATTAATATTTAAGAACTTGAATAACAAATCATGCACACATATGGCATTGATTCTGTTGAACGATGGCTATCAATTCTAATATATGCTGTTAAATGGGGAAAAATTAAGACTGGCTTAATATTACATGCTAACAGATCACATACATGATAGAAAGAACAACTCCACCTTCTGTATATACAGTAGTTGCCCCTTATCCACAGGAGACAGGTTCTAAGACCCTCTGGTAGATATGTGAAACCTCAGATATATGCATCCCTATGTATGCAGTGGTCCCTCAGGATCTGAGGGGGACTGGTTCCAGAATCTCTGTGGATATCAAACACTAAGGATGTGTACATGTGTGCGCGCGTGCACACATATGTATACACATACTTAAATCATCTCTAGATACTAATAATACCTAATATAATGTAAATGCTATATGGCTAATTGTTATATTGTATTGTTTAGGGAAGAATGACAAGGGAAAATAAAAGTTTATATAGGTTCAATACAGATGCTTATTTTTTTCCAGAATATTTTTGATCCACGGTTGGATTTGAGCATTCAGAACCCGGGGACAAGGAGAGCCGATAGTACTATGTATTTTCCTATGATCAAGTTTCATTTAGAAAGTAGGCATAAGAGATTATCAACAATAACTAATCATAAAATAGAATAAATATAATAACATACTACATGAAAGTTATTTAAAACTTATGAATTGCTTACTTCGGGAATTTTTCTTGTGTTTTCAGTTGACCTTGGGTAAATGAACATCATAAGGTAAAGCCCTGGAGGTGGTGGGCCTGCTGCAAGCAGGTTGACCATGTGCTAAATATCTTAATTTATGCAGACTAAACGTGTGATAAGTAGGTGACAGACATTTCTGCTCATTTCAAACGGGACAAAATAGGAATAGGAAATATCAAACTTTTAATTATGCAGTGAGCTGATCTGACCTCTGAATAGCACAGTACAACTCTATGTTTGAAAGTTCAGAAAAGTTTTGAGATAAAATTCACATGATTCAACTTTTCACCAATTTTCATTTATAAAAGTTAAAGTCTTTCAATCTGCTTGGATTACCTTATAGCCAAAGGAATGCTGCCAAAGATGCTTTAGTGACATCATTTTATTAAAAACTATCAACCCCCTTGATTTTATTGGAGCTATAGTCTTAAGAGGTGGCTACTACCAGCACTTTTCGAGACTCACAAAGATCTTAATTTTAAAGTTTAATCTAATTTGACTTAAAATCTAGTAACTTTATTGACCTATCAATTTATATTTTAGTCTAACCAACTCTAATGTAATGGAGTAAGAAAAACTTTCAAATTTCATGTCAATATTATTCTTTAAAACAATACTTTAAATGCCCAATTAAATTGTCTATGGTGTAAACTGTAGGTGACATTACAAGTAATAAATCAGATTGTAAAGACAGTGATAGAAATAGAGTAATCTGATTTAGGAACAATAAGAAAGAAGAATGAAGGCATTCCCCCTTTAAAAAAAGTAGAGAAAAAAATTAAATTAAAAGTAGAATTTGTGCATTTTTGTTTTACTGTTACTGGCATAAGCAAGATTCATCATAAAGATGAAATGAGAAGAGAATCTGAAAAACTTTTTAACATTTGGATACAGACAAGACTTTTTTATTCTTTTCAAAGCTGGCAAGTCATTTTTGGTTCAAAATTCTCTTTCTTATGCTGTAGTTTTCTAGTCTCCTTTTGATACAGACATGAACTTATAAGTAGTCCCCTCACTTTTACATTTCTTCACAACTTCCTGAGTATTTGACATGCTCAGTGAACTGAATTTGAGGTCTTTTCATAAGACTGCTCTGAAGGAAAAAGGAATGAAGCACAACAGAAATGAAATAAAGTAGGGTTCAAATGATGACTCCGATGTACTTTCTCTGATGTTTCTGTCCTGTGTTTCCCATAATATTGGTTGGCAATAGGTTCTCCTAATGAGAATTTTGTCTCTATTTCTCAGTCATCCATATGACTACTGATTTTTTTTGAGCCAAATGGAATTTTCTAGTATTAAAAAAAAAAAGATTCTAATGGTATTTAAGTTATGACTTGAGAGGTCCCCCAATCACACATAAGCCCTTTATAGATTTCTCCATGGTAGTATCTGAGCAAAATAGCCTAATCCTGGTGGATTTCAAATGGCTTTGAGAGGTTCAAATACCTGATCCTCTAAATCAGTTTCCCAATTTAAGATGACAAAACTCTGGTCTCAGAGAAATCTGGAATACTATTAGTTCCAGGTCACTAACTATTATTAAGTCCCAGTATGAAGCTGTCTACTTAAAGAAGTCATCTTTAATGTATCACAACCTGCATTAAATAGACCATTATTTATAAATAAAGCAAATTATGAATTTAATAGCTTACCAGGTGATATTAGGGAAATTGTTTCCTTTCTGAGTACAAAATGGGGTTAATAATCCTGACCTATCTCTTAAGGTCTCTGGAGACAATTCCTGGAGGAATTGTCTAAATGCTGTATAAATGTTACCAGTGTTATGAGAGCTCAGTTTCATTGTCATTGGAAGGCCACCATCATAACAAAGAATTCACAGGGTTAGTCTGAGGTGAATTAACAAAGAGAGGTCTATGCTAATACAAGTGCCCTCTGACCTTGGATCACTAGGCTTGAAAGAGTGCACAGATTGGAATGTGAATGAAGTTTACATTTTCAGAGACAGAGTTTTTGTTAATGTATTTCCTATTCAATTCTTTCACTTTGAAAATCATTACTCTGAAAATGAAACAACCAATTTCCATTTCCATCTACTTTTTTTTTTTTTTTGGCATTATTCTCATTACCATTCCCAGCATCATTTGCATTTCAGCATGACTTCTGAATCAGCTGTCCCAAATACCCACAAACAGGCCTGTTAGTGGAAATGGATAGTGTATACACCACATTCCTTTCATTCTAAATTTTTTTGGAGCAATTTCCAGACTTTTATTACTCTTAGGTATAGTGAGTTCTCTTTCCTCTTAAATTACCACAAGTCATTCATTCAACAAATAGTACCTACGATGTACCAAGCACTGTCCTAGGTACTGGAGATAACAGTGAATAAAACAGGCAGGAATCCTCTCAGTTTATATTCCACTGAGTGAAAACAAATAGTAAGAAAAATAAATAAGTAAAGAAATAGTGTGTGAAGAGGAAAAACAAAGAACGGTGAGAGGATGAGAGAGCAAAGATGAGGAGGCGGTCAGGGAGAAGCCGCCTTGAAAGGTGTGCTTTGAGTGGATGGGCTGCTGGGGAAGTGCTTTGCAAGCAAGGCGAGGGGTCCTGGTATAAATGCAAAGGTTCAGAGGCAGGAGTTCATTTTCCTGTTTGAGAACAACAGCAAAGAGGCTGGAGGGTTTGGGGAGGGTAGGCAATGGGGAGAATAAAAGTCAGAGATGGCACAGGCTGGACATCAGATAACTTTAAAGACTGGTACATTGTTGCAAGGCCTCTGGTTTCACCCTGAGTGAAATGGGAAACTCTTGAGGGATTTTGAGCACGGTGACAGGATCTGACTTCCCCTCTGAAGGGTGAAATAGGCTGTTTTGAGAATAGGCTGAAGGGGAACCAGGTTGAGACAAGAAGAAAAGACTATTACTGAGCAGAAATGTGCTTGATCCAGTGTGATGGCACATGGGTAGATATTCACAGCCTTCAATGATCAAACCCATCCTTTCTCTTCATCTAGCTCTGTGTGTGTGTGTGTGTGTGTGTGTGTGTGTGTTTAATATGAATTACTTCAGCCCCTAGGAACTATATTTTTTTCTTTAAAGACTTTCCTTTCCTCTCCCTCCCAAGCAATAACAATGCTTCCTCTAAAATCATTTTAGAAAAGGCCAAAATGTGCCAAATTCAGATGTATTCAAATCAGAAGTGAACTAGTCTCCAAAAAAACAAATGACTTGACAGAAATCTACTGCAGTTCTCAGTAAAGCTACCTGCCTCCCTTCAACAGGCTCACAGCACAGATAAAGAAGTGGAGCCTCTAGTTACAGTGAAGGCAGGGCAGTAAAGGAGGGCTGGATGAGGTGCACAAGTCTGGAATGAAGCCAGCACCTTCCACTTGAGTTAAGTCCTGATACCAGTGCACAAAGCTTTTTATATTCTTCTTTTTTTGTGTGGTACTCAGAATCAAACCCAGGACCTTGCACATTTTTAAGGCAAATTGTTAGTTCATTTTTATGTGTTTTTATGACCATATTACCCAAATAAATAGTCCTTGACTTAACTGCTGTGTGTAAAATTTAATACTGTTTTCAGCTTTAGCCAAGGCCAGGATCATCAGACATCACATGCCTGGCAAACCTGATCCCTGAGGCCCTGATCACCCAAAGACAAGGGGAGCAGGCACGCCCTTCCCCACATAGGAGGGAGCTGTAGTCAGGCACAATTCCAGGTTTTCCAGGAAGGTGGTGGAAAGATTCCAGATTCCCCAAAGCAAGATTCCAGAAATGCCTCTTGTGGGAAAGTATAACAGTTTTTTCAACCAATCTATAAGGAAAAATTCCCGGCAACTTCAGAACCATCAAAGAAGGAAGAATGTGTAACCAGAATTCCTGGGTTGCCACAGCATCTTCTGAGGCACATGAGAGCACTCTGACTCTTGATCTGGGGCTCAGTTCTGCAAAATAACTAAGATGAGGGAAATTTCTTCCTATAGATGACCATTCTTAGTGCACTATCACTTTAAATAGATTCTCTATCTTTTTCCATCTTGGGTGACTTACCAGGAAAAAAAAAAAACCTACCTGTTGACATTTACCTGTTGCTCTAGTTCCTCCAAGATGTACTGTTTGCTCCCCCATCTTTTGTAGGGCTTTCCTTGTATGCTATATTCTCTGTGCGGACTTCTTTGACTGCCTTATCAAAAGGGTAACATTCAAACTTCATCTCCTTTCCCTACTAAATTTTTCTTTTCAGCACTTACCAACATCTAAAACATCAAGTATTTTATTGATTTATCTTGCTTATTGTCTCATGCACAGAACAAAACCTTCATGAAAGTCAAGATTCTGTTCATGCTATATCCCTAGTGCCTAGAAAATGCCTTAACACAGCATTAATAAATATTTGTTGAATGAGTGAATTATTCCATAAAGGGATCACATTATAGTGTTAATTTGAAATGATATATTTAAAACATCAATTTTAACCAGTACATGCTTAGAAACATAGAAAGGAAAGATACACAAAAGACTGATAACAGCATTTACCTTGGGAAAAAAGAAATTGTGGAGATGTTATATATAAACATCTCTATGTACTACTCAATCTTTAAATCATTAGAAATGTTTAAGTCATTACCCAAATGTTCGAGCGCAATGAGTTATGAGCCATTTAATTTAAAAAAAAAATCTTTAATAGTAAAAATGCTAACGGTGGTGCTGGGGTTGTGGCTCAGTGGTAAAGCGCTTGCCTAGCATGTGTGAGGCACTGGGTTTGATTCTCAGCACCGCACATAAATAAATACAGAAAACAAAAATCCATCAACAACTTATATATATATATATATATATATATATTAAAAGGTAATGTTAATTTAAAAAATATTTATATGTATAAAATCTACACACACATATAATTGTATTTGTGAGATAAAAGGTACATTTAACTAGTTTACCTTTTTGGGTTAAAAATAAACATATAACAAGATTAATAGAATTGGCATGAATAGCATTTTGATACAAAGACAACTAGTAAATGAGGACTTCCCACTAACCAGAACATTTTGGATACTGGGGAACAAATCAGGAGAGAGAATATTCCTACAACCTTATTAATACTAATGACATAGTAGCAAGTATTTCAACTGGGGCCAAAGCTTGGAAAAGCATTTCAGTTTTCATTCAACTTTCAGATTAAGTATTATACAATATAGTATCCATAATGAGGTTTCCTGAGAAAAATGGGAGGAAGTTATGAAAACACTCAGTGAGAAGTGAGTTGACAAAGTTGTGGAATTAAATTCTAAGAGCATAGTTATTTGAAGAATAAGAAAATTCACAATGAAAAGGGAAGAACTGGGGAATGAGATTGACCCATTTATACTATGCACATATATGAATATACCACAGTGCATTCAAATTATATGTGTAATGATTATTCATCAGCTAAAAAAATAAATAAACATAAGGAAGACAATGGAATAGAGAAAAGGGATCCTGGGAAGGGAGGAGGAGAAGGACAGGAGTAGCACTGGGATTGAAATGGAGAAAACTATGTTATATACATTTCTGAATGTGTCAAAATGAACTCTACTATTATGTATAACTGGAATATACCAAAAAATTTAAAAATTAAAAATTAAAAAAATAAAATTCATAATGAAAAGAAGGCAGGCTTGGCGAATGAATATAACTCAGTAGCAGGAAAATTAATCTCAATGTCATTCAAGCAAATATGAGACTGAGGCCATATGTGTTATTAAGGGGAGATATATAGATCTGATCACTTATGTTTCTGGAAATGAAATGTAAACATCAAGTTTTGAGAGAGTGCTCTAGATTCTAATTTGTAACTTACAGTGGCCTGTGGACATGAGGCCCAGCAAATGTCTTAAAAGAAACCAGGGACAAGAGGAAGCAGCACTGAGGGAATAGGAACTTGTTTAGAAGAGGGGGGGGGCACAAACCTCATGCACCCCGCTTTCATCAACACTGTTATTTGAGGGTCCTTTCTCCTTTCTCCCTCACTCTCTTGATTTGCAACTTTCCAACCAAACAGCCTTTGATTTCATTTTTGATCTACCTAACACCAGCTGTTGCCAGAGCCTTTCTATTAAAAGGCTTAGTCCAAACAGTCTTATCATTAAAGCAAACACCAAGCACATGGAGCCAACGCAGTGTCTTGGAAAGGGCACTGCTCTGAATGCCTGGGTGGGAATTCACTCTGCATGTTCCTATCTGGGTAGTGTGGGGCATGCCATTCAGTTGTTTCTAAATTTTACTTTTTTTGTCTTTCAAATGTGGCTGATATGACTTGCTGCACCTGCCGAAGATGATTAAGAAGATCAAACTAGATAGTGTAAATTGTAAAGCACTATGGACAAACATAAGTAATTTTTACAGTGACATTCATGCTAGTTTGTTACTGTTCATGAAAAATCTGAGGAAAAAAAATATCCTAGGAAAATAGCAGTATCTTTTAATATGCTTGCTTCATGTCCAGCAGCAATAGATGAGTATTTTCAGAGGTGTTTCTAAATATGCAAAACTGTTTTTATGGTAGTAGTTTGGTTGCATTAGTGTAATCATACCATGTTCCATTTCATAAGGTTTAAAAACCTGAGAGACATTGAAAATAATCCTACAGATAGTCTCTGAGGATATTTCATGAGCAAGAGCTAATAAATCAAATTATGGTATTCAAAAAAAGTGTCCCTAGTTCAGCTTTTCTCATCCTAATGACTGCTGAACTCTCTGGAATACAAGAGAATTCACACAGAAAACGTAAGGTAAACCTTCAAGTAAGTGTCAGTACAGAGAGAATGACAATAGAATCTTTTTAATCAAAAAGGCACATGAGTAAAATTTATGATACATTCTGTACACAAAGTATTGTATTAAAATATTACTTACACTGTCAGTAATGCAGAAAATAAGGAAGAATAAATTCTGATTAGAAAACTGTTTCAAGGTAATATAAAAATGGTCCTTGAGACTATTAAGAACAAATAACTACACAAAGAATGCCAGAATGCATTAAAGTTGTTAACACACTCTGTTGGTGTACTGTAACAGCAAAAATAAACTCACTTATATTTCATTTTTTTTAAATGTGTGCACATTTTGCTATTAAAAACTCTCAAATCAAATCAAATCCAAATCAAATCCAACTGTCATTATCCCATCAAAGTCTCTTTTAAAAAGTGTTGAACAAGCTATGTGAAAAATACTTATTTTTGAAACGAACTGTACTAACCAGATTAAATAAAACCCAAATCAATGAACAACAGAACACAAAGCTTCAGACAAGTCTCAATGGGTGAAGTACAATTCTAATTTTGACTTCAGTTATAAACAAATCATTATAAAGATACTCGAGAAGAGGAACAAAAACCAAAATCGATTGTCCCAGTAAACAAGGCTGTCAAACATCATTTCCCTCTGCAGATAAACAAGCACAGATTACCTTGTAAATGAAGTTATGTTAGTGCTTCCCATTCCTTCCAGTGGCAGAAGGAAAAATCTTAAAGTGCCCATCCCAGCACATTTCTGTAGATAAAAGCCCTGGCAATTGAGCCCTGCAGTGGCAGAACCATGTGCAGTAAAATGTTAAAGTCCTGCTCTGACAGCCAATCCAAAGCTGCTCAGGCCTCCCAGGCCTCCCAGGGTGATCAGCCTAGCTTTGTGGCTATACAATGGGGTTAAACATTTTCTCCTGTCCATTTAGAAGCAAGCAATATCTGTTTAGTTGCTCAAAATTATTTAGTAAAATACGAAATAGGTCATGGCTGGTAGTCCTGTTTCAAGAAAGTAACTGCTACATTTTTACCTTCGAGGGGAAAGGATAAGAGTGCTACCTTTTTGTCTTTCTTTTTTTTTTTAACTTAATACTAACTCAAAATAATATTCTGGAAGTCCTACATGGTTGTTTAAATATCGTTTCTTTACAGGACACAGTGCTTGACTGATTTGTTTTATTGCAGTTATCAGAATCTAAATCACACATGGATAATCCATATCACACAAGTGTATAACCTGCCATCCACAGGACTCACGATAGTCATTTTTTTACGTTGTTCTTTCATGGTAGCCAAGAAACTCCAGTTGCTTCAATTAATTTAATACGAAACCCTAGTAAAAATAAATGCTAGTATTATCCATTTAGTTTCTTTCCCTTATTTATTTTTCAGTATTGTTCCTCTTTTGGGCTTCTCTAAGAGTCATTGTTACTAGTATTTATCTACCTAATCTGTAAGAACTTCGAAATATTGGTTATATACACAAAAATAATAAATGGTGAGCTGATATTCTCATTACATTAAGATTATATTTCATGTTAAAATGATCTAAATAAAGTAACAGAAGGTGTTCTAAAATGTATCACATTCTGTACAACCTCATTAATGGAATCCACAAATCCTTAAGCCACCTGGTTTTGTTTGAATTTCTAATATTGCTTTTCAAGCTTTAGGGTTTTCTGGAAAAAACTTCCAGAGAAGAAAGTTTATAAGTCATTTACTAGCTAAAATTCAAGTGTTCATTCTTTGTATTTTCAATTATAGTTATTTGCTTCCTAAAAACAAACCTAAGAATCTGTTCCACATTTATTTCATAGTGACAGTTGTGAACAATAGATAGATATATGTCTCTGAAACTCTTTTCAGTATATCTTGAGGCCTGCCTAAAATAATGCCTTTTTCCACAAAAGCACAATCAATGCACAACATAATCTCCTTTAAAACATATTGTCAGAGGGATCAGCAATCACCATAGCCAGAAGACCTCTAAACCCCAACCAAGTAGAGACATCAGAGAATCCTACTGGGTCCTCCCTCTGCACATCTGGTTCCCTGTTTAATACATTCTAATTAGCTTTGAATTATGCTAATGAAAACTTGAAAAACAAAATAATTTTCTGATTTTTTTTTACTCTTAAAAGATAAAACAAACAGAAGAGGGAAAGCCTTTAAAGTTATTTCCTCCCAATTACATATCTGTTGCTTCATGTGTGTGTTATTAGTGGTCCCAGTTAATAGAAAACAAAATAATCTGCTGGCCAGTCACTGATACAGCACATATTTCTGACAACAGAAAATAGAGAGGGGCTGGGGTTGTGGCTTCGCAGAGCTCTTGCCTAGCATGTGTGAATCACTAGGTTCGATTTTCAGCACTGCATATAAACAAATAAAGTCCATTGACAACTAAAAATATATTTTTAAAAAAAAGAAAATAGAGAAAAGAGTATGATTTATAGTTGTTACCCATTTGGGTATTTTTACTCCTTTAAAGTGAAGAAAAAAAATTCCATTGGAATGTAGAATTTGCCTATATTTTTCAATTAATATGTTAACAGAACCTTTTATTTTCCAAGTTAGCTATTCCCATAGGTATAAAAAAGGCTCACACACCAATCTGAAAGAGGTTGCATTTAAAGGACAGTGCAAAGACTCCTTAAAACGGTGCTTTAAACTGACTGTGCACTAAGCGGTTAAGGGCTGAATGGAGGAGAGAGAAGTCCGATTAAGCAGCTTGAGTGACCGAGCCTAATCTGAATTATTTCAGCACACTGCTTCACTACAGCCATGGACCCATTAAACGCTAAATGCTTCTGCAGGCCCATTTCTCGCTCTGGCTCCCACTGTGCCCGATCCTTTGCAAGAATGGTTACCCAGTGGGCTACTCAAAACATTTTCAGTAAATAAAGGTATGGAGTTTATCAGACTGCTCAAAATCCATCATCAAATCTGTCATCTTATGATAAGAATGGGTAATGCCCCACTAAAACAAGACCATAAGGACTGTCACGCAGAAGGGGAGCCTTCACACAAATTCTTTATCTTGCAGTAATTTTTATTAAGAAAGATCAGAGTCATGCTAGCTATTTCTCCTTCCAAAGAAAGCAGTTCTGCCCCTTAAAAATGTAATTTTGGATATCTCATTTAAAACTCATCAGGTTATTAACTCTTATTATCCTGTTTCACACATTCTCAAACAAGTAGTTCTGTTTTGGGGACCAGGAGAGGCAACTTATGGCACCGAAATGTACACACTCTGTTCTGTCTCCTATATTTTATCTCTCAGGTTGTCCAAACCTATCCACTTCCACCTTGTAACTGATTTTCTACATGACATGACTTGATACCATTTTGACATAAGTACGTAATATTAGATGTGGTTTTTTTACACACTTCTTCATTGAAAACTAAACATATCTAAATATTTAAATAAATCAGAACATTTCCACTTTTAAAATATATTCTATCCCAGTTTTAATGTTATATATATCATAATGCCAGTGTAGAATATTTACCCTCAGTGCCTTGGTTTCTGCATCTGTTAAAATGAAGACAATATAGTACTTTATTCAGAAAAATTTTTATGAGGATTAATGAGTTAATAATCACAAACTACCTAGAACAATGAGTTAACAATCACAAATTACTGGCACACAGTAGGTATATGTGAGTGGGTTTTGTTGTTGCTGTTTTATGGTGCTGGGGATTGATCGCAGGGCATTCTTCATGCTAAGCAAGTGCTCTACCACTGAGCCATACCCACATCCCTTTTCGTTTTTTTCATTTTGAGACATGGTCTCTCCAAGTTGCCCAGACTGGTTTGAACTTGCAATCTCCTGCCTCAGTCTCCTGAGTAGCTAGAATTACAGGTATAGGTCACCACACCAAGACTAGGGTTTGTCTTAAATAAATCAAAATGAATAAAACACCATTCTGTGAATGAAACTATGAGCAAATTATCCTTTCAAGCTTTCTTCCAAAACAGAAGAGTTCCCTCCTCAACTACTATTTTACCATCATGATTTTTATTTTTGTTACTGTTTAATAGGCTTTCTTATTTGTCCAAGGTTACAGTCACTGCCAGTTCTTGGCAATATTTTGTAGGTTCTCTTAGTTCAGAAATGATGAATGCTTATCTTTTGAATTTCTTTATAAGATGAAAAAAGGATATCAGTTAGCTGGTTGAATGAAACTCAGGCTCATGAATTAACCATGAATTTCTTTCCTCCACCCTGAAAAGCTATGCTAAACCCTGATGCTCACAGGCATCAAAAAGTGTTTCTCAAAGCTGCAGATCTGCAAAGTGGAGACAAGCTAAATGCCATGTCATTTGGTGAAAGTGCCACAGGAGTCATGTTCCTGTAAATACGGGAAGACCCTGGACCCTGCAACCCCACAGATAATTATGGCACAGCAGACTGACATCCTATTGCTTTTTCATAATTTACTGATAGGCAAAATGCCAAAATTCTAGACAGGCATTGTGAAGCTGAGTTGAGAGAGACTGAAAAAAATTTTTTTTCTGAGATAAATTAGTACATCAAAATAGCAAAACTGAAATTTACTTCATTGTGAAAACTCAGAGACAGTTATCCCATATTTAACGCTCAGTTCTTCCTTTACCTTTTTCTCAATCACCATCTCCATGCCATTCCTACCCCACCTTGTTTATAGTAAATACAGATTTTACAAATCAGTGTTTTAAAAAGAGAACTCTGTTATTGGTACAATTAAGAATGATTCTGCAGGAAAAAAAAAATCAGAGCAAATAAACATAATCAGAACACAGATGCCTTTAACAAGAGAACTGATGAACCCACAGTATATCCCTTATATCCTTGCATCACTTTATATAGAATTCCCTTATGGCTGCTCATGTTCATATGAAGATATTATACAACATGAATTTTATTTAAAACAAATGTCTAATAGTATTGCATTGAAAGACTTCTTAGTAAGATTATCTTTATTTATGAAAAATTATCATACAATTCAAGAATGGAATAGTGATAATGTAATCACAATCAGAAGTGAAATCTGAAAGGCTGTAACAAGAGGTGGAGATAAGAAGAGAAAAAGAGGAGGTTGTAAGGAATAAGAAACATTAGCAATCAAACCACATGAAATTGCTGTTTTGTAGGTCAAAAAAGGTCAAATTTCAGCAATTTCATATGGTTCAATCTAACTTTTTCTGGAACTGCCTGGCTCTAGGAATATACAAAGCATTTAACAGAAATACAGCCAGTGTTTCCATTGCAAATAATTCCATTTTCATCACAGGTTGTAAAACAAGGCTTATCACCATTTCCCGGATGTTTCAGTTGCTATAGCAATGACCTCTCAGCGATATATTGCTGAAGTGCGTTGGAGTGTCTAGGTGATTGTCCTACCTCTTTTTCATTATATATTTAAACATACACACACACCTTTTCTGGGATCCATCTCCCTTGAGTATATCCTTGTACAAGAATATATAACATGTAAACTCTTTCCTTGAGGTGACTTTACTTTTGACATTTAAGACTTTATTTAAAAAATGCAGAAGTCGGGGCTGGGGTTATGGCTCAGCGGTTGAGCACTTGCCTCGCATACGTGAGGCACTGGGTTCGATCCTCAGCACCACATAAAATAAATAAAGATATTGTGTTCATCTACAACTAAACAAAAATTAAAAAAAAAAAACGCGTAAGTCATTGATTCATAAAAATAAAATAAATGTTTGATAATTTACTTTAACAAACGTCACCAAAATCACCCTCCTTGGAAAGGATCTTTTAAATCAGACATTTCAAATACTTTCTAAACTAAAATCTATCACCTCTTCTTAGAAAAATTCCTAGCATGTTCTCTTCTATTATAGTTGTTACAATCATGTTTGTGGACACATTAAAAACCAGATACCTTTAGATTTTTCTTAATTGTGCAAGTATTTAAGAGTTGGGAAAATTTTTAAGAATCTGATAAAGATATGCAATCTCAACCCAAGAAAATTCATAAACTCTTAAACACCTGCTTTCATAAAATTGGAAGTTTAAGAACTCAGGGTAAGAGTTCCTAAGAGATCAATGCAAGTCTTTTAATTGATTTTATCCCCTCTGCTCCAATGCAAACTACTAATAACTCATCTTTCTTAGCACTACAGGAAATAATAAAATTCTTCACAATCTCCCATTTTGATTTCATCAGGATCTCCTTACAGTTCATGCATGTGTGGATGCACGTGTGTGTGTGTGTATGTATAATTTAAAGTTGTAATCTTGAGATTTTTAATTTTTGTATCCAACATTGTGTCATAAATATTTTTCATGTTGCTAATAGTATTCAGAATTGTAATTTCAAGTGAACATACAACATTCCACTGAAATTTTGTACCACAATTTTCATCACTAGACACCAGGAACTTTTGACAATTTTTTCCTTAAAATAGAAGCAGAAATGTGTTTATGCCATCCCAAATTATTTTTTAAATGGCTGCATTGCTATTTTCAGGGCAACCAGAATTATAAGCTTTCATCTTTACATTTTGCAGTACTGGAAATTATCTTAAAGTATTTTGGCCAGTTCAATAGATATAAGACATGCTAATCTTCCCAAACACCAAATAGCATCTATTACTCATACACATAGCTATTTCGACTGCCTCTGGAGTAAATTCCTTGTTCTATTATTCCAAATACTTTGCACTCCAACCTTTACCTATGAATCCCACAAATTTAAGATTTGCCACAAATCTTAAACTGTTCCAGTGAAACAGGTCTCTGATCCTGGCCCCAACATGCCTTCCCCAGTCCACCTCCATACAGCATTTCCAAATGACATTCTTAGAGCACACTCCTCCTCTCCATTTGTTTAAATCTTTCCCTTCCACCAATACCAAGATCAACTCCATTTGTACCCAGGATGATTTAACTGAAGGACCCGGCCATTAGAAACTACAACTCTTCCCTGAGACTTTATCATCTGGAACTTGCATGGCCTTACATGGATGGCCTTGTTTTATAATTTGGCTTTTAAAAAATGAAATTCTCTCTTCTTCTCAACTTGAATTGCAAACTGTTTCTGTAACTCTCATCCTAAATCCTGCACTTTGCACATAGTAGGTACCTATGATTTGTGAGGCCCATTACTAGTATCTAACAAGATACATGGCTATGCTTTCCTGCATGATTCTGCACATGAACTTGTATATAATTAGAGAAAAGAACTAATTCCTTACAGTCAAATAAAACCATCTTCACCTTATCACATAATGATTGGCATGAATAATTCTTGATTATGTGCCCTTCTTCCCATGTGTCACGCCTTGTTTCTCTATACCTGTCTTTCCTCTCATTTATTCCATCATTTCCACCAATTCATCTGTCATTATTTTTCTCTCTTCCCAGAACTGTTTCCCTTCCTCAGTTATTCTGTCATGTTTGCATTTATTTTCCACCTCACATCTACATATTCACAGAGGGGCGCAGAAGCAAAGAGTTCTGGGATCCTTCCCCACAAGCAGTTAAGAGTCCTGGGTTCAAGTTCTGACTCTCTTCCCTTATAAGTTTGTAACCTTACACTTTTTGCCTCTTCAAAACTCATTCTCTTCATTTGTAAATGTTCATAACAGTAGTAACCTACCTCATAGAGTCTCAAAGAAAAATCTTACAATACATGCAAAGCAGTTTCTCATTTATCAGTAAATGCTTAATAATGTTAACTTTTAATAATTACCATATATCTCAATTTTCCTATGTAAACATTCTTCATTTTAGAATTTTGTCATTTCTCCCACTCTTATTTTCCTACTATTTAGCACAAAAATTCTCACCACTTAATCTTTCCTTTCTTCATAATTAATTGAAAAAGAAAATGGAAAACAAATATAATAAAAGAAATGCAATTCTACAAAATGATTAATAAAAAAAAACTGGAAGCAATTTTATTCAGTCATATCTCCTTAATCCAAGATTCTTCATTAGCTTTTTGCTTTTCAAGTACATTGAATTCTCTCTACCTTTCTTTTTTTCTCTCTCTCATGCGCACACACACATTTTTTTATGCATGCAACACTTACACAGTTACTTGACTCCTTTTCTTTATACCCATGCCTCTCCAAATACAGTGCAGGTTCTAGTTAGCTTTTCTAAAACCCACTTTTGTCAAAGCTAGCTATTTCAAAGTATTAAAATATCCAGGGAAGAAACCAGGAAACAAAGAAGTGTTTGTCTATCTCTCAAAAAGAATAGGGAATCTCCTTCTAGATGGGAGAAACAGGTCAAACAGAGGTGAGGGAGGACAGAATCTGACTCAAACAGGAAGAAGAGGTGCTCAAAGTTGGTCTTTGCTGTTTATGATCAGCCTGGAGGTGATGAGCAGGAGCAGGGAGACCATAGTCCTGCCTGAGATGAGAAGCACAACATGGAGTGTTTGTGCCTGAGAGTGACCCAGATATGCTTAAAGAGGGGGTACTGGCTACCAGACATCCCCTCCCCACTAAACTTCTTCAGATTATTTTAAAATAAAAATAAAACACTGTCTAGCAATCCAGAAATAATAAAATGGAATGTGCCTGATGTGATTAATGTTTTATACAAGATGAAGAATAAAAAATGAAGAGACAAATTGACAATGGGAAAGATTCTACCATTTTGCCTTTGCATATGATTATGTAATAAAGGGTGGAATGTACCGAACCCTTCTATAACTGTTGTAGGCATATTTACATAATAAATCATATTTTAATCAATTTAATCCTCATAAGAACACTATGAGGTATTTCCATTTATTATTGCCATTTTATGGAAGAGGATACTGAGCATCAGAGAAGTAACTTGCCTAAAATCACATTGGAAGAAAACTGCAGCTGGAATTTGTTAGTGTACATACCTTAGTGTTGGGGCTGCTGGGCACTGTCTTAAACCATAGGTATCATCAGAATTTATATTAAATCTTATGTTGACCATATCATGCAAATCATAACCATAATCATTAAAAAGCAATAAATCTTTTTGCCACTGATGTATGTTCCTTCACAGAATAGATATGAGGTTCCCTATTCTTCCCCCTCATAACAAAGAAAACAGAAGATAGGAAAGTAGAAACTTCCCCTTGGAATTTCTCACCTTGCTAGTTCATGTCCTATGAATCCGTTCCACCAGCTCCTTTCTAAAAATGTTCACTACAAAGACAAGGGCTGGCTGACTACCAAGTAAGAAAAGAGTAATTTTGGAAATGTTCAGAAGTCTCAGATTTAATCATGTTGATCTTTCTTCCATTCTTTGGATGCAGAAAGTGTCTAGTGCTTATCTCGCACAGAAGCCTCCAAAGATATGGGGACTTCTTTTGTCTTCTTTGAGCTAATTCCAGAGTAGTGAAGTGAAAAATAGTTCTTAGTGGCTTACAGTTTTATGTTTTTCTTCCAGCTGAAGCACAGAAATCTTACTATGTTATAAACCAACTGCACAGTATCCTTCCATATCTCAAATTACATTCCTGGGAAAGACCATAGCTCACACTTGGCACAGATGCATGACTCCACATCTTTCTATTGGCAGTCCATTTTTCTCTTTGCTTTTTAATCCGTTGTTACTCCTCTTTCTATTTTCCACAAGCAGCAGAAGGCACTACTGACGATGAGAATTGATAACAAGAACAAAAACATATTTTCAATTGCCTGTCCTTAAATCAAAATACTAATTCTGAAAATGCCCCTCTCCATTCTATGTAATTCGAAATAACCTTACACAAAAATGCAACTCCACCGACCTGTTTTGTTCTAGTCTGTATGAATTGTTAGTGGTCCATGACCTTTGCTTCATTCAAATGATCTCTCTCTAGTTCAAGGTTTTGTTGACTTTATTTTCTATAGTTAATTACTCATATTTAAAAAGTTGTCTAATACCATCCAACTGATTTACATAACTGAGGCAGGCAAATCCACCACAGGACCTTAAGCTTCTTCCACCCGCCAAGTGCCCCTTCTCGGCTGTCTAATCCAATTTGATGCTTTTCATGGTACAGCGTCTGTTATTCGATGGTTCACAGCCATTTGTAGTACCCGGAAGAATGGATGCAACCTTTATTTACAAAAATATAACAATGAAATGCACAGAAGTCTTTTAAAAGGACAAACCAGAAAGATTTGCAGATTTAGGATCAGCTGTAGGAATTAACAGCTAAAATTATTTGTCTTCAAGTGATACTTCATGTTAAATTTTTTTAAATCCTAGGTATTGACAGCAAATATATTAAAAATTAAGTCTGATTTGCTTTTTCCACCCTCTGTGTTGTGCTGGCCAATCGCATAGTTTTCTGTCCTTCGAGTGTTCACTAGAAATCTAAACATCTTCTAAAGGATTATATAGGAGGAAATCCATCTTAATTCTAGGTAGATTCCCTAAACTTAAGGTCTTGTCATCCTGATACATCTTTAAAATTTTATGGACACATTGTAAAATCTAGGTGAAGAACTAATTTTTAGCTAAAAATGTCCATATCTCTTAAATAATTTCAATTAAGTAGTTACAAATGAATAACTATAGTTAAGTGGATTCATTTCTAAGTTGATTTAGAATAATTTTTGTCAAAATAATTAGATAAGATAAAATTATTGAGGATTCCTAATATTATTACTAATAAAAATTATTTAATATTTTGTATTATACTGGAAAGTTGATTAACAATATCTGATATTTTCATAATGCATTTTTTGTTGCTAGGAAAAGTCATAGCACTTGGGAGGCTGAGACAGGAGAATCACAAGTTCAAAGCCAGCCTCAGCAAAGGTGAGGCACTAAGCAATTCAGTGAGACCCTGTCTCTACATAAAACACAAAATATGGCTGGGGATGTGGGTCAGTGGTCAAGTACCCCTGAGTTCAATCCTCAGTATCAAAAAAAAAAAGAATAAAAAAGTCATAACACATATTGCTCCCTTCAAGTGACTGAGATTCTGGCAAATTAACAGTAAAATTCAAGCAAATATTCATGCTCTTTAGTGCTAATCACTGACATTTCTTTCCATTAAATACTAATTTCCTAAATATTTAATGCAACTGTTGGATGTAATGAATAGCTGTTATGTGAACTGTACTGTTGTGCATATGTAAAAATTTCTTAGTGGAAAGAAACATAGAAATTATTTAGCTTACATTCTTCATCTTATGGTCAAAAAAAATCAAAGTATATAAGCACAAACATTATGGGTGATAAGGTCTTAACTTTATTTCTACACAAAAAGACATTCTAGAAATTAGGACATCACTGTTATTGTCTTTAATTATATGAAGTCAAGGATAATGCAGAAAGAGAAGGCAAAAAGAAAGGCTTGCTTCTTACTTTATTTGAATAACAGGATTAGATTCAATCCATGGGACTTTTAATGAAAAAAAAATTAGCAGGACATGATGGATGGGGAGGATGATTATGGGCCCCAGATATTTTATAAAGAAAAAATGGAAAAAAGAGAATGCAATGAAAAAAACTGATCACTTTAATATTTATATTATACAGGTTAAGTATCTTTTATCTGAAATGCTTGGGATTAGAAGTGTTTCAAATTTTGAATTTTTTTCATAATTTGGATTATGTGCATATACATGAGATATGTTGGGGATGGGACACAAATCTAAAAATGAAATTTATTTATGTGTCATACACACCTTATGCACAAAGGCTGAATGTAATTTTACACAGCATTTTAAGTGTGCCTGCATTTTGACTTCAATCTCTCACAGGAGGTCAGGAGTAGAATTTTCCAATTATGTTATCATGTTGGTGCTCAAAAAGTTTGGATATTGAAGCAGTTTGAATTTTGGATTTTTGGATGTGGGATGTTCTACCTGTATGTGGACATGAAAGAGGAGTGGAATGAAATCTGGATTCCAAGTTCATCTGTAAAACTCGTGAGTAGTGATACTGGGAGGTTACTCTATTTTTCTTTATCTCAGTTTCCTCAGTCAGTGACATGTTTGATTTGGTAATTACAAAAATTAAATCCAGCCAGGCGCAGTGGCTCAAGCCTGTAATCCCAGCACTTAAGGAGGCTGAGACAGGAGAATCGCTAGTTCAAAGCCAGCCTCAGCAATGACGAGGTGCTAAGCAACTCAGTGAGACCCTGTCTCTACATAAAACACAAAATATGGCTGGGGATGTGGCTCAGTGGTCGAGTACCCCTAAGTTCAATCCCCAGTACCAAAAAAAAAAAATTAAATCTGGCACAAAATTCTTAAAATACCATAGAAAGAGTTTTTGTCTCAAATGAGGAAAAACTACCTAAGTACTAAAGCTGTTAAAAAATGACAAACATCATTGCAAAATAGTGAGTTGTGTATTTGAATTTGTATAAGAGCAACTGATCCCTGGGATTGGTCTAATTATTCTCAAAATCTTCTTGGATGCTGATTCATTTGATCCTTTCTATGGACTAAATGGGTTTCCCCAAAATTTATATGTTGAAACACTATTCTCCAATGTGATGACATTTGGAGGTGAGGCCTTTGAGGGTGGAACCTTCGTAATAGGATTAATACCCTTAGAAGAAGAGACCTAAGAGAGAAGTTCTCTCTCTCCAGAATGTAGCATGAAAGTGGTAATCTATAATCTAGGAAAAGAGTCCTCACTAGGAATCCCAATAGCCAGCATCTTCATTTTGAAATTCCTAGTCTGCAGAACTGTAAGACATAAATTTATTTTACTTAAGCAATCCATCTATGGTCTTTTGTTAGAGCAGCCCAAGAAAACTAAGGCAGTCTCAAAAGCTATGCTATATTCTGAAAGTTGTACTGGTTATAAAATTAGAATTAGAGTGTGTATGAGGGAGCCCAGGATTCAAAGCTGGAGTGTAGATAAAAGCAGGCCATACCAATGATTGTGGGCTATAGGAACCATTGATGGACATTAAACATGAGTAATCCGATCTTTATTTTAGAAAGGTGTCCCTGATAGCACTGTGGAGAACAGAATAGATTTGAGAACTTGCTGTGGTAAGTTCAGGTAAGAAATTATACAGGATTGGCACTAAGCAATTCAGTGAGACCCTATCTCTATATAAAACACAAAATAGGGCTGGGGATGTGGCTCAGTGGTTGAGTACCCCTGAGTTCAATCCCTGGTACCAAAAAAAAAAAGAAAGAAAGAAAGAAATTATACAGGCTTGAAGTAAGGCAGTGGGGGTAAAGAAGCTGTGGGATTTGCTTAAGAGCAGTGTCCAACACAACCTTAGGAGGAATGGAAGGAATTTATACCTATCAGGTCAAATCTCTTTATTTTATGGATGAGGAAACTAAGGGCTAGACAGATTAATTTACTTGCTTAAGAACCTAAATTTAACAAGTGGCAGAACTAAGACTAAGGTTATTGGAATTTTCTGACCTTTTGTGCTCTTTTGTCATCTCAATACTTTTTTTTTTACTCTTTAAAATGTTTTTCCTGTGAAGGAGGTAAGTTATCTAGCATAAATTTTCTTCATTAAACACATCTATATATACTAAATATTTTATCATCATATATTAATTACTATTTCTACTCAATTCGCTGGTTAATTCCATTAGAGTGATTTTTTAAAATAATAATACATGAGCTCATTTTGAGACTTAAACATTCTTTCCTCCCATTTCCTACTCAGTTGTAAATAGAGTACTGGGTTTGATATCATCTCTGACAGTGATGGTATTTCTCTGGCTAGCATACCACATGAGATTTAGGGAGATTAAGTGACAGAGACTAAAACAGATGTACAGACCAGTACTCTAATGTGGAGAGCTTGCTACTCAACCCAGTAACCAGCAACCACATGTAACAACTAAACTCTTGAAGTGCCACTAGTCCATATTGAAATGTGCTGTACATATAATAGGTACATATTTGTTGGATTTTTCGATTTAGTAAGAAAAATTCTTTTTTTCCTCACATTCTTGTGAGATCTCATTAATCATTTATTATTTATTACATGTTGAAACAACATTTTGGATTTACTGAGATAAATAAAACATTAAAATTAATTTTCTGGCTCAGTGGTAGAGCACTTGCCTAGCATGAGTGAGGCACTGGGTTCAATCCTCAGCACCACAAACAAAAAACAAATAAGTAAAGGTTTAAAAAAATCTTATTTAAAAAAATTAATTTTCCATTTTTTAAACTTTTTAAAAATTCAGCTATTAGAAAATTTAAACTAGTATACATGCAGTTAATATGATATATATATTTGACAGTGCTACTCTAGAAATTTACAGTGTATTTTGGGGAAGCAAAATATTCATTTATAAATAACATAACTATCAGGTAGATAGTATAAGAAGCTCAGGAGATAAGTTCTGTCGAGGCTAGTCAGGAATACAGTCTCCAATACCTCAAAGGTTGAGAAACTCTCAATAAAATAAAGTCCTGGCTTTCACCTCCAATTCTAGAATGAGAAGCATCTCCTGAGGATTTGATTCAAAAGTACCTTCTAAGGGCATATATTCCTCAACAAGTCTTCAGTCCTCAAATCCTTCAAGTTCATGAGTGAAATAGTTTTTCCTCACTCAAAAGGATACAGAATACACCTAATGTGGAGCTCCTTTAAACCAGAAACTTTTGCTATTAGGATAGAGCCCTGCAGAAAGTTCTGAGCTGCTTCAAAAAATGTGAGGAATGTTCTGAGACTGGGTGAACCAAGCGCTGTCCTTGGTGCTGAGAGACCTCTCTGGCTGTTTCCTGTGCCTGTGATTTGAACCTTTCCACTTGGGCCCTCCCCTAACTTTTTGCTGCCTGAATACCCACCCACCTTGAAACTCTGTGCATACCTCAATGACCACACTCACTACTCTTGCCAGGGTGTCTTTATACATGCATCTCTCCCATGAGATTGAACTCCTTGAGGCTGGGGCAGCATTCTATATATGTCTTAATGCCCCATGAAGAGCAGTTGGTATGAAGTGGGCACTCAATGAATGAACGAATAAATGACTAGCCAACGCCTGCGACTTTGGTACATCATGACCTATTCTCTCTCTTGCTGGGCTGCATCAAGCATAAAGTAGAATGTGATAAGAAGATAGATTTGAGGTATAACTTTTTTTAGGCAGAGATGGTGTGGGGGATGGTGGGAGAGAGAGAAAGAATACGCGTATAGGGAAATTCCAGGGGCAGGGAGGAGACAGGCCATGACCCAAGTAGGTACATACAAGGTATGCTCAGAGTGACAAGCTTTGTTAGGCTGAGACAGGAGAACGTGAGGAAGATATAAGAAATAAGCCTTATCTGGCAATAAGGAGAGTGATTGTTATGCTTTGGCTGGGAACAAGAACTTTAGAAAGATTGTTTTTAAAGGGCTGATGGATAAAGGGGGTACTTTAGGGAATAGTTCATTGTGTATGAAGAGAATCAAAGGCAACAATAGCATTTAAAAAGATATTGGGGTGTTGAATGAAGGTGGAAGGCTCCTTTTTTTCTGGTATTGGGATGAAACCCAGGGGTACTCTACCACTGAGTTGCAATCTCAGCCCTTTTTATTTTATTTTAAGACAAGATCTCGCTAAGTTGCCTGGGTCAGCCTCGAACTTGTGATCCTCCTGCCTCAGCTTCCCAAATAGCTGATATGCATCACTGCATCCAGATAAAGACTACTTTTGACCAAAGTTTGGGGCAGAGTTTGTAAAAATTAAAATTGGGGGAAAAAAGTCTTTAGGGGCAGCCAAGAAATATGTGAGCTAATAAAATGGGAAGAATATACTCTCTAAACAGGATTTTGGAAGTTTGTTATATGATGGGCTGTGTGCAGACTTAATTCTCTATGTGCAGAAACCTAAGTGTGATATACATTATTTTGTAGGGATTTTACAATTAGTCTGATGAGGACACTGGCCTGCCAGGTTTTAGTTTGTGTGTGTCAGGTTTTTGTTGCTGTGAAAAAAATATCTGAGAAAAACAACTTTTAAGAATGAAAGATTTATTTTGGCTCACAGTTTCAGAGATTTCATTCCATGGTCACTTGGACTGGTGGTACGGAAAAACATCATGGTGGGACACATGTGTCATGGAGCACAGCTACTCGCCTCAGGGGACATGGCAAGCAGAAAGAGAGAGAGTAAGGGGCCAGGGTCCCCATATACCCACACCCAATGACCTAACTTCCTCCAACTAAGTCCCACCTCCTAAAGGTTCTACCACCTCCCAGTAGCACCATCATCTGGGGCCAAGCCTTTAACACATGAGACTTTGGGGATACTCCAGATTCAAACTGTAACAAGTTGGTTACAATCTAGACTTATTATTGCTCTAAGCCTTTTGGCTCTTTTAACTTTTTGCATTTTTAATTCATTATCCTTGTTATTACCTTTGAAATCTGTACTATTAGCATTAAACTTATTCTTAGCCAACAATCCCATCTACCTTTAGGTCTTATTTGCTCTATATAGTTGTCTCATAGTATCTGTAGGGGATTAGTTCCAGGACCCCTACAGATAAACCTAAGGACACTCAGTTCCTTTAAATAAGCTGGCATTGAATTTGCCTATGCACATTCTCTTGTACACTTTAAATAATCTCTAGATTACTAACAATACCCAATACAACATAAATGCTATGTAAATATCTGTTACACTGTGTTTTTTAGAAAATGATGGGGGAAAGTCTGTTTTTCTTTGTTCCGTACAGCACTTTATTTTTTTTCAGAATGAATAGTTTTGATTCATTGTTGGTTGAACCCATGGATATGAATTCTATTTACCTTTCTATTAATGGTTGTATACCACTTTTGCATGACAGGAAGCACATCTCCTTGCCATAGGACATTTCTTCCTGTGATATTTCCACTTCCCTGCTCTAAACCACAGTAGTTTCTTACCTGAATTATTACAACAGCCTCCTAATGCATCTCTTCCTTTACAGTCTTCTTCTCATATAGGAATCAGAGTGGTTGTTTGAAACAAAAAGACAGACCATACATACTTTTCAAAACCCTCTAGAAACTTCTCATCCTATCCAAAGAAAATCCAAATTCCTTGCCATGCCTATGAGTTTCTATATGATCAAACCCTCATCTACCTGACCAAAGGCCCCCCTATTATTTTCCCCATTGGTGATTATGCTTCACCCACAATAGCTCCTTTAGTTGCCTGAAGCTACCATGTTCTCTCCCATCTCAGGGCCTGTACACTGGCTGCTCTCTCCAAGGAGATCCTTCACTCAGATTTATATGCCTCAGTCCTCAGCCTTCAGGTTTCTGTTCAAGGTCACTTTCTCAGATGTTACCTTGCCCTCCTCCCATCACACCCTCTGAAATGGCATTCCTACCCCCAGCACCACACCCTTACTCTGCTTTACTTCTCTTGTGACATTTATTACAATTTCAAATTACTATTCAACATCCTACAATGCTCATTGTAATAGGCACTGCTGGTGTTCCTCCAGAATCCCCTGGGCGCTCATCCCTCCTGACACGCTGATAGCTTCCTTCCACAAGTATGTGACTGCCCATATGGAGTTACCCTGCAGTGCTGGCCTAGGTGGGGGAAGGCCTGAAGAACTGGGAGTTGACACATTAGCTGAGTTGACCTCTCAGCCAGTGCAGATGGCAGTAGGTAGATGAATACCCCAGTTGCCTTATGTAACACTTGGGTGGGGCAACACTGAGGCATGTTCTAAACTACTTCACAAAGATCAGAGTAGGACTGAGCTCCAGTTGCCCACAATGGGCACTGACTCATCATTACACCCTAATTGGCTTTACCCCTTTCCTGTCTCACGTACTCATTCCTCTGTTGGTTCCCAGGCACAGCTTCTAAACAAACTACTCGCACTCAAATTTCAGAGTGTTTGGAGGGTGAGCCAACTTATCTTATTTTTTTTCTTTTTTCTTCTTTCTTTTATCTATCCCCTTTTTTCTTTCCTTCCTTCCTTCCACCTTTCCTGTTCTCCTTCCCCACTTCCTTCCTCCCTGCCTCCCTTTCTCCCTCCTTTCCTTCCTATCTTTATTCCACAATTTAATATCTTTAAAATTAGAATCGCCTTCTTGTAGACAGCTTGCCGTTCAGTTTGTAATATCTTTCTTTCCCTGGTATTACACAAAATAAGTTACTTAATGATTGGGACTCTTGACAGTATATATGTTGCATACAGAAGCTAGTCTGTTTTGTTCTTTGTTCTCCAGGGATACACTGGTACACTAAACAGTGCATAGCATAGATGCTTTATAAAAACACGTGGTCATGTGTGGAATTGAGGGGATAGCATTGTCTCCCTTCAAGAGCCACAACTTACTCCCCAACAAAAAAGGGACACTGAGGTCTCTTATAGAATATTTTCACCATAGGACAGTGGGGGACAGAAAGGCAACAATGGTGGGTGCAAGAAGCAACAGCAGTTGGATTGATTGGATCAGAGCTATCTCCACTGAGCACAGAATTTTGCATCAACTTTGGGATTTGTTTCCCTTTATTTTTTGGCAGCTCATCAGGAGGAATGAATCCATACAGAGACATACGGGCATTATTGGTAATATGACAGACTAAAATAACTAAAGATTTCTTGAGATGAAATGATAATTGCAACTCATGATTGTAGAGCAGGTCATACTAGCTAGCTACTTTTTTGTTTTTTAATGTTAGTGAAGGATATTTTTGGAACAAAAGGAAATATAAATTTAAGGAAAGAAAATATTTGCCTTTTTATATTTCCAGTGCAAACAATGCAATGCACTCTTATACACTGTACAGAGCCATTAGTCATTCACAGAGAGTCTACTAAAAGACGCTCTCACAGAAAGTGGAGACAGCTGTGCCATTGCCCTGAGAGCGCCTTAGGGCCTCAGGGATCCCTCTCAAAGTAAAGTGGAGATTAGAAGACTACTCACTCCCTGGCTGCGAAGTCATTAGAGCTTGAGAAGCACTAATAACAGAGCCACCGTTGCATGGACTATTACTATTCTTTATAAGAATAAGCTGTTCTTTAATAATTTACCTGAGATTACTTATTTCTGAGCAGGAGTCAAAAGCTTACAAATCTAGGTAGCCAAAAAATCAAAGTTGTGAATTTTGCTAAATTTGGGATAAGAGATGTTGCATTCTATTGTCAAATCCCTAAAGTCCACCAGTCCATTAAAATAATGAGAATTGCAATGTTTCCTCTGCAATATTAAGAGCATCTTAATTACTTAATTTCTAGTGAGTGGCATACATACGAATTTCATGCATAATCTAATCAAAGAGCTATTGAACACTGTTCTGTGTTAAAGTCATAGAGAATTTTCTTCAAAGGGGACACTTGGTTGGCTGACATTGAAAGAACTGCTAATGAAAGTAAAAATGGAATATCAGATTTGCTTGGATGTCAAGCTGCTTTTCCTGTATACACATCTTTCTATTTACAGTCCTATGGAGGAACTAGATTTTTCATATGACATTTTTGGAGTTGCTATAACAATCCACAAATAGAAATATTTGCATGTATCTTATAAAATTTGTACTGACAATGTTTCACTTGACAAATACCAACAGAATAATGGTAGTTAATTTTTATTAAACATCAACTTTGGTTCTCTCTTGGGAAAAAAAATCTGTTCCTTCCCTATATATTCTGATTTCAGTCAATAGCAATGACTCAGTTGTTCAAATCACAAAACTAGGGGTTAATCCTGAATTGCTTTCTTTCCCTAAACCATTTCTCTATGGTAGTTACAAACAACTATATAATATGAATTTTTAAAAGCTTAAACATTCATCCATATATTAGTGAATGCCATTGATTACATTTCCAAAATATGTCACGAATCTATCCAGTTCTCTCCAAGTCTGCTGTGATAAGGCCCTACTGTCTCTTCAAAACTATAAGAACCTTTTAGTGGCTTCCACAGTTTCTCTTTGGCCAGCCACAGTTGACTCTACATGGAGTACTGGAGTGATCTCTTCAACATATAAACCTGTTCATGCTACTCTCATTCTGGAAACCTGTCACTGATTTACCATTTTCTTCTGTATGACTTATCATCTGCCCCTTGCTACTATACTGTGAACTTGATGAAAACAAGAATTTTTGTTTTATTTTCTGCTATATTCTCAGCTCTTAAGACACATGGCAGGTGTGCAACAATTATTTATTAAAAGATTGAATGGATGGATGAATAAACAAGTTCTTCATTGTGCTAGGCACTGCACAAAGCACTTTACTTGCAATGTAGCTTTTCATCTCCAGCAACCACATAACAGAGGGATTAGCTTAATTATCTCCTTTATGCAGAGGCATGCTGGGTTCATACACTAGTAAATGGCAAGGCTGTAAAAACCAACAAGTATAAGCACTTCACACAACTCCATTTCTCATGTGTGATGTTGGATTGGTCATTTAATATATTTAGATTTCAGTTTCCTCATGCTTTCCACAGTCTTATATAAACCAGAGAATTCTGAAAATAAAAAATTACTGGGCCAGAAGTTATTGAAGACAGTATTCAAGTCTAATTCCCAATTTAAGTATTGCTAAACTGAAATATCCAACATAAAAATATATAAATATGTAAACATATATGTATGTATGTATATATGTGTGTGTGTGTTTAGTTAGACTTCCAAGTATATATACATATTGATGGTTCAACAATAGAAAATATATTAAAGCAATTCACCATACCAAAGGACTAAAAAACTATATGATCATCTCATTAAGTACAGGAAATATTCAATAAGATTCAAAATTTATTCAAGATAAAGCTTTCAGAAAACTAGAAATAGAGGAAAACTTCCTTAATCAATAAGAAAAAATCATCAAAAACGTATAGTAAGCTTCACAGCTTATGGTGACATTTTAGAAGTATTGCCTTTAAAGTTGAGAAGAGAAGATGCTCCTTATTACCACTTACATGCCACAGAATATGAGATCCTAATCAAAAAGGTCAAGTTAGAAACAGCAATTAGAAATAGAAATAGGGGCTGGGATTGTGGTGCAGTGGTAGCGTGCTTGCCTAGCACGTGTGAGGCACTGGGTTTGATCCTCAGCACCACATAAAAATAAAGATATTCTGTCCACCTATAACTAAAAATAAATAAATAAATAAATAAAAAGAAATAGAAATAATAAAATTTAAAGTCAAAATCACCAGTATTTACAGATATATGATTAGCTACAAAGAAAACTTAAACATGTATAGACTTATTGACAGAATTCATAGAGATTTCAGCAATTCTTCTGGATATAAAAACATTTTAAAAGGCAATCTCATTTTTGTACATCAATAACAATCTATTAATTTAAAAATGTAAATTAAAATAGCATAACACTATATACAAAATTCCTAGGAATAAGTATCATAAAAGATGCACAAAACTATCATGTAGAAATTAAAACTTTATTGAAGAGTTTTGAAGCTCGTTGATAGAGAATCTTGTAAAGATATGAGAGATCTCCAATTTAATTTATAAATTCAGAACAATTCAAAACAATGTAATTTGTCCATAAAAATTGATAAGTTGATTCTAAATATATGTTGAGGAGTGAACACACAATGTATCTCTCAATGTACAAATATGATACAAATATAAACAAAAGATTCACAAAAACAGATACAAAATTGGGAATTGTTATCTCTGGGGAGGGACATGCATTTGAAGAGGATAAGATAACATTATTAATGTTAAAAATAATGAGAACATACTTACACATTACCTGAGTAATGGACTTTGAAGAGAAAAAATGATATATACTCCCTTTTTTCAAATGGCTCAACTCTACATGTTATGCTATGGTCTAAAAATCTGTTTAGCAAGGAACTGCAGAAAGATTAATTGTTGTTTTAAAAAATGATCATTTTAGCCTGCCGACATACAGCTGTAATGACCAAAGGAGAGCCAGAGGGATTGACTAGAGTGCTTTATAAACCTCATGCACAACACAATGAAGGCTGATGGTTCACAAGTCAGGAAAAGATCTATGAACTCCTGCAGAGCACTCAGCTATAAGGCAGACATACTATTTTGAGTCACCACTACAGCCAGAAAATGATAAGCTATCAACTGAATGTTTGTGTTCCCCAAACTTCTATTTTGAAACCTTAATCTCCAGTGTGATAGCATTTGAAGATGAGTCCGTTAGGAAGTAATTAGGTCACGAGGGTGGTGCCCTCACAATGGTGTTAGTGCCTGTATAAGAAAAGGCACACGAGGGCTGGCATCCTCTCTTTCTGTTCTCTGCCATGCGAGCATACAACGAGAAGACAAACACTGGCAAACCGGGAAGGCACCCTCCACCAGACACCTAATCGGATAGCATACTGATCTTGGACTTTCCAGCCTCCAGAATTGGAAGAAATAAAATACTTGATGTTTAAGACAGTCAGTCTAGAGTATTCTGTTATAGCAATCAAAACTGACAATATATAATGGCAGGAAAGAAAAGGGAAAGAGTCTTAGTTGAGAGCTTTATTTTGTGAACAACATTGTAGGTATGAAGTGTACACTTTTTGGGTTTTTATTTTTATTATTTGTGTGTTTGTTTGTTTTGTTTTGTTTTGTTTCGTTTCTGTAGTGGGGACTGAGTTACATCCCCAGGCCTTTTTTTTTTTTTTTCATTTTACTTGTATCTTTATTTTTTTATTATTATTATTTTTAGAGGATAACATTTCATTTCTCTGGTTGTAAGTGATATAGAATCACAACATACATGCAGTCATACATAAAGTTAGGGATATGATGACCATCATATTCCACCACCTTTACTGTCCCCATGCCTCCTCTCCCCTTATACCCCTGTGAACAGAGTTCCTTCATTGTTCTCATGTCCTTCCCCACATTATGGATCAGCATCCACTTATCAACGAGTACATTTGGCATTTGGTTTTCTGAGATTGGCTTACTTCACTTAGCATGATATTCTCCAACTCCATCCATTTATCTGCAAATGCCATAATTTTATTCTCTTTTATTGCTGAGCAATAGTCCATTGTATATATGTACCACAGCTTCTTTATCCATTCATCTATCGAAGGGCATCTAGGTTGGTTCCACTGTTTAGCTATTGTGAATTGAGCTCCTATAAACATTGAAGTGGCTGTGTCACTGTAGTATGCTGTTTTTAAGTCTTCTGGGTATAGACCAGGAGTAGGATAGCTGGGTCAAATGGTGGTTCCATTTCAAGTTTTCTAAGGAATCTCCATACTGTTTTTCAGATTGGTTACACCAATTTGCAGTTCCATCAGCAATGTATGAGCATGCCTTTTCCCCCACAACCTCGCCAACATTTATTGTTGTTTATATTCTTGATAATTGCCATTCTGACTGGCGTGAGGTGAAATCTTAGGGTAGTTTTGATTTGCATTTCTCTGATTGCTAGAGATGTTGAACATTTTTTCATATGTCTGTTGATGGATTGTATATCTTTTTCTGTGAAGTTTGTGTTCAGCTCCTTGGCTCATTTATTGATTGGGTCGTTAGTTTTTTTGGTGATAAGTTTTTTGAGTTCTTTATATATCCTGGAGATTAGTGCTCTATCGGATGTGTATGTGGCAAAGATTTGTTCCCAGAATGTAGGCTCTCTGTTCACTTCATTGATTATTTCTTTTGATGAGAAGCAGCTTTTTAGTTTGAATCCATCCCATTTGTTGATTCTTGATTTTACTTCTTGTGCTATAGGAGTCTTGTTAAGGAAGTAAGGTCCTAAGCTGACATGATGAAGATTTGGGCCTACTTTTTCTTTTATTAGGTGTAGGGTCTCTGGTATTGATCCACTTTGAGTTGAATTTTGTGCATGGTGAGAGATAGAAGTTTAGTTTCATTTTGCTGCATATGGATTTCCAGTTTTCCCAGCACCATTTGTTGAAGAGGCTATCTTTAGTGTACGTGTTTGGCTCCTTTATCTAGTATAAGGTAACTATATGTAAGTGGGTCTGTCTCTGTGTCTTCTATTCTATACCATTGGTCTACATGTCTATTTTGGTGCCAGTACCATGCCATTTTTGTTACTATAGCTTTGTAGTATAATTTAAGGTCTGGTATTGTAAGGCCTTTTTATTTTTTATTTTGAGACAGGTTCTTTCTATGTGACCCAGGCTGTCCTAGAACTTGAGATCCTCCTGACACAGCCTCTGGAGTCACTGAGATTAGAAATATGTGCTAACCGGCTGGCTTTTTTTTTTTTTTTTTTTTATCTTTTTTCAGATTTTCATTGTTCCTGAATCATTTCAAAACACAATGGCATTAGAAAGTATTCTTTTGTTAAGTAAATATGATAGGAGCAGGAGACCCTTGTTTTGGATTCAGCTCTTGTACTGGGGCCCAACAACTCCAGTGGGTAACTGAAATGGAGTTAGCCTGACCAAAGTTCCACATCACCAAATGGTACCTAAGATCTAACTGGCCTTCTGAGAAGTCAAGAGAGATAACAACCAGGCTTCCAAAACAGCCCAGTTTTAACCGACATGATAATGAAATTCCCTCTGCTTTAAACCTCACAAAAAAAAAGTTATCTAAATTAACTTGTTATTAACAAATGTTATTTTTGTATTGTCTCTATCCCTACCTTAAAAGGAAAAGTAATTATGAAATGACCAATACACATTTTATTCTTTGTTTCAGTGTTTCTTTTCTACCTTCCATTCTGTTTCTACAAAGCTAACCCCTTCTGCTCAGTTCCTCAGAACCTCTTCTGCATTGGTCTATTACTTACTCTCCTTCGTGGGATAAAGTGTTCCTGATTCTAGAATCTCACACACACACAAAAAGCTAATCAAGATATTGGAATTTGTTGCGGTTTTATTTTTTGATCTTTCATTAGATGGTGTTATGGTTTAAATGTGAAGTATCCCCTCAAACCCATGTGTGAGACAATGCAAGAGGGTTTAGAGATAAAATGATTAGGTTATGAGAACCCTAACCTAATCAGTGGATTAATCTTCTGATAAGGATTAACTGGGTAGTAACCATAGATAGGTAGAGTGTGACTGGCCAAGATGAGTCAGTGGGGGCATGCCTTTGGGGTATATATTTTGTCCACAGTGAGGGGAGTGTCTGTCTGTCTGTCTGTCTCTCTCTCTCTCTGTTTCTCTCTCTCTCTCTCTCCCCTTCTTGGTGTCATGTTCCCAGCTGCCTTCCTCTGCCACACACTTCCACAATGATATTCTACCTCACCTCAGGCCCAGAGGAATGGAGTCAGTTGTCTATGGACTAAAACCTCTGAAATCTGTGAGCCCCAAAATGAACCTTTCCTCCTTAAAATTGTTCTCATTAAGTCTTTTGGTCACAGCAGTGTAAAAAGCTGACTGAAACAGGTAGAAACAACATTTTAGCAACATTTTAAAAACTCTTCTCTCTTCCTTCAAGTATAGAAATTCCTGCTTATAGTCTCCATATTCGGGAAATGGGGCAGTGGAAGGCTCATTCTTCTTTTCTCTCTCCTGCCTTCAGGAAGTATGGACTTCCTCTGTTGATTAAATCAGACCTAAGGATTCTGACCAAAACAGTTCTGAGATTTTGAACAGAACATTCAAATTTACAAGGTAGGCTTTCCCCTCTTCCTGCTGAAGTGCCTCTACTTAAGGAGGAAATAATGAAGTTGGAGATTGCTGCTTAGGCTCTGGAGGCCTCCAGTCAGCCTTAAGGAGCAGAGCATGGGGAAGGGTGCGAGAGCTCTATCATTCATGTGAACTGGCTTGTCCTGACAGACTGTAAAATCTCAGGAAGAATCTCATGAATAAAACTTCAACAAACTAGTACCAAAAACCCCACTATTTTACCCCTCACCCTGCTGCCAGCAAGAAAAATGATCTTTGGCTATATTTTCTTTTGAAGGCATTAAAAGTTTCCCAGATTTTCTTTGTATAAGTTTTTTATTTAAAAAAATAAATGGGGTGAGGGGAGATGTTGGCTTTACTCTGGTAAGTTTAACATATAAGCTTTTCCAATGTCAGGTGATATCTAATCAGCATCACACGGGATGCATTGGGTGTCCCTAAAAGCTTGCCTCTTGTGAGCTGAGCCAGGCTTCTGTATTCTGTTTCTGCTTTAGCTGATGCCCTGAACACCCTAAGTTGTTCCCTCGGGTCAAGGAGAGTTTGTTTACTCTATTAGCAAAACAAACTGAGTACTGCCTCTAGGCACATCAATGTGCCAGATGCCTTTGTTGGGAATTCTGCCTGAGGACAGTCTCAAGGCTTTGCCAGATGAGGACTTCACAAAACCCCCATCAGGAAGAGGACTATAATAAGGGAAATGATTAAAAACCTACAAAATACTGTTTTAAAATTATTATGGCATCTGTCATGTTTTTCAGATAGGCCTAGGTATGTTTACAAGCTCAGCTCTTGGCTGATAGCCACCGAAGAAAATTATACTCATCTGTAAGCATATTCAGTCTAGTTCATTACACCTTTCATTCCAGCCTTATAAAGTAGGATGTAGAATATACTAGAGGATTTGCAAGATGCTGAGACATTATCCCTCTCCAATATTCCCTACTGCCCCATACCCTCCAATTTGTCCAGCTAACCATCCATGTATTTAATAAATGCGTATCCAGGTCTTGTGGGTAACAGAAACGAAGCAGCTATAATCCCTGCCTTTAGTATAACTTACAGGCTAAAGTGGGAATAGGATGTTCATAACCAGTGCCTGGTACGTTGTAAACATTGTATAAACACGACATAAACAATTAGAGTAAAACCCATGGAAAGGGTCAGGATTGCTATAAGAGAAACACAAAATGCTACCAGAATAAGTGTTTACAATAGGAGGATGCCTCTGATATGAAATTGGAATAAAGATCTTTTTGACAAATGGTGGCTGGCAATGGAAGATGGGAAGTCATCCCTAGGGGAAAGTGAGAACAAAGACACAGAATTGGGAAAATGCATGAAAAAGAGAGAGAATTTCATTTTGTTGAACACAGGGGATAAAAGGAAATCAAAACACACTTGGAAAGGCATGTAGGTATTTTCAAAGTCCATGCAAGTTAAGGAGGTTAAGCTGAGGTCAATGGTTAGCCACCAAATTTTTAATCTGATTTTTTATTTTTAAAAAATTGAGCTATAATTCCACACAGAGAAATGCACAAATCTTCAGTGTCCAGTTTGATGAGTTGTGACAAATGTCTATACCGTGTAACTCTAATCAAAACATAGACATTTGCATCACCCCTCCTTTGTGTCATTCAATCTCTTCTCCTTCCAATCTCCCATGGAAGATAATGCTCTGAATTTTATTCCCATATATTAGTTTTCTCACTTCTTGAATTTTATAAAAATGTAATCACACAATATGTGCTGTCTTGTATCTGGCTTCTTCTACTTGACATGTTTTTGAGTTTCAAGCATGCTCTAAAATGTCTTAAATAAGAGAAATATATGATCATGGCTGTTCTTTGAATGATTAATCTGTCCCTAAAATATGGAAGTTTCTGAAAATGTGAAAATAATTTCACCAGCATATTTTAGAGAGGTGAGATCTGTAGAAATGTACAAAGGGGTTGAATTCAAATGATATTGGAGTAGGCACAGGACCAGGAAACTTGTCAAATAACGAGA